>JAAEAF010001669.1:0-27204 GCA_011037195.1 Triatoma infestans | reverse complement strand
TATTTGCTATTTAAATTTGTATTATAATGGTTAATAAATGTGTGTTAAGAGAACACAATTTTTTCACTAAATTATGCCAATCTTTTTTATTTCAATTGTTATTACAAATTTAAATTTCAATGTAAACGGTTTTTTATTTATTTTACTTTATGAATTTATAAATATTTTTTTGAGAAAGGGTCCATAGCGTTCAAAGGGACAGTAAAGAGATTTGCGGTCTTTATCCGATTGGTAGAATTAGAATGATGCCGGGGGGGGGACTCAAACCCAGGCACTGCAGCCTCCCATTGGGGCTTATTGTGCCAAACCCCTCGAAACCTAGTAAAGGAAGCCCCCCTCTTCATGAGGTCCAGAACCTTCCCCACCAGTCCTTCTTGGAGTACGATTTCCTCCGTTCTCAACGTGCCGAAGATCTTGTACCGCAATCTGCCGATTACAACGCAAGTGAGAGGCCGCCTCCTCCTCCTCCTCCTCCCGACACAGTCTGCACAAGGGCTGTGAGTCCACCAATCCCATCTTGTGCAGATGTTTCTTGAACCTACCACGCCCAGTAAACAGGCCCGTTATCAGAGAAATCTGATACCTGCTTAGACCTTGGGTGTCTCTAGTTCTTCTTCTACACAGCTCTAGCATGACCATTTTGCCATGTTTTGTCCCCAGTACTTTAGCCACCAGTGACGATTATGCTCTCTCCGAGTCCATTCTCTCAGAGACGCCTTCGCCATACTTTTGGCTATTCCTAGAACAGGTTCCGGCCCACAGAAGAGAGTATTCGCTCCTTCCCTGGCCAGTTGGTCGGCTATTTCGTCACCTTTAATCCCCTTATGCCCCAGCACTCATACTAGCCGAACTTTGTTGTGCCGGGATAATGCCTCCAGGGAGTCTCTATACTCCCTGACCAGGGAAGAAGTAATTCTGAATGCATCCGATTAGTAAAGGGGTTTATGTTATATATATAAAAAAAAAAGAAGATAAACAAGCCATAATTAAATAGATAAAGCATTAGTATGAGGTACGTACTTTAGTTATTTCGTTAATGCATTAGAAATATATTCTTTACAAACTTGTGAAAGCTGTTACATGTTTAACAATAATAATTAACTTTCTCATTTTCAGTTAATAATATAAAAGGACTCAGTCCAATTAATTAATACTGTTTAATAATACGTTTGTAGTTAGTTAAAAACATTAAAATCAAGAGCACTTTTTTTTAAATGAAGAGGTTTGTTTACTTAAAAACTAATTGTATCCCCTCATTAATAATTTGTAATGATTAGCAATATTAAACAATTTGATTTTTTTTTTTTTAACATTTTAGTTTTGTATTAAACAATTATTGATTTAATTAATAAATACTTTTAAGAATTACATTTTTTTTATGCATACGTGATCTATATGGAAAATTTTTGGATTGGTGATGTAAGTGGTCAGTTATTTGCATTATCTGGTGTTTACCTGTTATAGATTCGATTTTATTAATAATGGACTGATTAGTTATTCAAATCTGGATACTTTTAACGCCATCTCACTTCTTAGTCAAATATCCTAGTGAGGCGAAATTATGCATAGTATAAGATATCGGTTTTTTGAATGTAATTAAGTTGATATGCATATATACATGGAGACACTCTTTTTCGTATACATTTACGTCCTCACAGCTGAATTGCTTGTTTCTTTAAGAGTGGCAATCAGTCAGTTCTTTCCTTCTTATTGGTACGAAGCAGCGATCTATTACTTTCTCTTACCCATAGTAAGAGGAAGTATTGTAATCGTGTCAAATTTACGATATCGAGTATTCACCGGAAATATCCATTTTGAGGTCCCAAGAGTCCAAAAAAGGGGTTTTTAGCAAATGGTCTGAGTATGTGTATGTATGTATTGGAACAGCACAGCTCAAAAACGAAAAACCATAGAAAGTTGAAACTTGATATTCCGTTTAGATATCACAATGGGGTCTCACAGTACGTTAACTGAAAAAATTCCTCAACCGGAAGTACCATTTTACTGGTTGGTTTCTTTACTTTTTTGAAATTTTCTCAAAAATGGCTACGAAGATTTTCTTCAAACTTGGTCTATCAACTACACATACAAAGAGCTACAACTTTTATTTGAAACATTTCTCTGAGAAAATTCATTTAAGGGCATTTTTGGTGGAGGGATGGGGTTAGGTTTTCATCTAAAGTACTATTTCAGTTTATTAGACAATTCTGTCATCAAAATAATGTGAATAAGAATTAAATATGTTGTTGAAATTCCGAGTTTAAAAAAATCGGATAACCGGAAGTGCCTTTACTTTACCATCTTAACTAAATGATTTTTTTTCACTTTTTCGCGATTTTCTCAAAAATGGCTCAGATGAATTTCTTGAAACTTCGTATATAAACTACACATACAAAGATCTACAACTTTTATTTAAAATTTCTGGGAAAATTCATTTAAGGGAATTTTGGGGCGTGGTGGTTGGGCTTACCGGTATGTTTTCTCTAAAGTGCTATCATAGTTGATTATACAATTCTACCATTCAAACAAAAATTAATTAGAATAAATAGATGTCCAAATCCGAGGGTTGTAAAGGAAAAATTAGTAAACTGGAAGTTCCGGCGTTTACTGAACAGGCCTTTTTTCCGTTTTCGACGACTTTCGTTAAAATTTGGTACACAAACTATAAAATTTGTCAATTATAATTTTGAGAACTGGATAAGAGAAAGTTTGTGAGTGTTTCACATCAGATTTTTTTTTTTATTTAAAATGGTAATAATAATGCGGGTTTTCTTAAATTGTATTATCTTTGTAAATTAGTTCCGAAAAGCAATTCTTGAATGAAAGAGTATAATAACTAAATCAAAATTTTGCAAAAACTAATACAGATCAAAATTAAAAAATAAAGTAATGGCTGTTTTCTTCGACTACCGATCAGCTTTCGTGTTCGTGGACGGAAGCGGATTGCATACACACTTTACTCATACATATTACTCGTATTATCAAACTAAGAACGGGAATCGAACCCAGTACCACAATATACCTTAAGCTTTGCGGTCCATGCTTCTAACCACTCAGGAGTCGTGGATACATTTAGTTAGGTAGAAATTGTTTACAGTATCATTTAGATAGAAATTTGTTCCTTATAAGGGGGTACCGCCTTTAATATTTAAATAATTAACAGCGATGAAGGTAAATCATTATCATTTATTGAATTATTCTCCAGACTATGTAGACCATCTTATTGATTTATGGGCTAAACAGCCATATGTGCATAAACAAAAATGTCGGAATATACAGGGTGACCAGAGTTATATGCTCCACCCACTTTTTTTAACTTAGAGCGGCGGGAAATTTCGTGAAACATAGAAAAAACACACGTCTTTAATCATTTTTAGTCTAGGTTATTTGAGTGATGATCCATTTTTTTATACAACCAATATCCCGAGTATACAGCATCCAACTTTTTGTTTCAATGGAACATTTATTCTTTTTTTGATATTTGTATAGTAACTGAGGACTCTAAAAACAAAAAAAAAAAAAAAAAAAAAGTTTAAAACGGTTAGGGTGTTCAAAAGTTATGGTAATTTAAAATATGAAAAACAAATTTCAGTTTAATGTCAAAATTACTTTATTTTTTCTTTAAAGAAGCTCTTCAAACTGGACACTATCAACGGATAGGCAAGCCAAAGCTCTGGACTCCCACGCTCTGTTTGTAGCAGCACTTAGGTGGCAAAGTCAACATCTAGGCAGGCTAGAGTTATTCGACGTTCCAGCTCTTCGACTGAAGGCACGGGATTAAGGTTACTGTACACTTTATTTTTTAGATATCCCCACAAAAAATGCACAATTTTATGGACTGATGAATCAATGTTTACCAACAATGGCCTTCTTAATCGTTGGAACTTTAGAATATGGGCTGAAGAAAATCCACAAGTTACCTTCGCCACACGCCATCAGGTTGTTTTTTCTACAAACGTTTGGTGTGGAGTTTTAGGAAACCAACTAATCGGCCCATACTTCTACAGAGGGAACTTAACTGGTGAAAGGTATCTAACTTTTTTAAGAGACATTTTGCCAGTTCTGCTTGAAGATGTTCCTCTAAAACGTCGGCTAGAATGTATTTTCAACAAGATGGTTGCCCGGCACATAATGCGAGAGTTGTTCGACGTTACCTGGACAGAAATTTCCACGAAAAGTGGTTAGGAACTCATGGTCCGATCCAATGGCCACCTCGATCTCCGGACTTAACCCCAATGGACTATTTTTTGTGGGGATATCTAAAAAATAAAGTGTACAGTAACCTTAATCCCGTGGCTTCAGTCGAAGATCTGGAACGTCGAATAACTCTAGCCTGCCTAGATGTTGACTTTGCCACCTAAGTGCTGCTACACACAGAGCGTGGGAGTCCAGAGCTTTGGCTTGCCTATCCGTTGATAGTGTCCAGTTTGAAGAGCTTCTTTAAAGAAAAAATAAGGTAATTTTGACATTAAACTGAAATTTGTTTTTCATATTTTAAATTGCCATAACTTTTGAAAAACCTAACCGATTTTAATTTTTTTTTTTTTTTTTTAGAGGCTCAATTACTATAAAAATATGCAAAAAAAAATATAATGTTCCATTTGAAAAAAAAAAGTTGGATGCTGTATCTCGGGATATTGGGGTATAAAAAAATGGATCAATCACTGAAAATAAACTAGACTAAAAATGATTAAATACGTGTTTTCTATTTTTTTCGAAATTTCCCGCCGTTTAAAAAAAAAGTGGGTGGAGCATATAACTCTGGTCACCCTATATACAAAATAAGATAAAAGACATTGTAGATAAAATATTATATAAATAAACAAAAACAAATAAAATATTTACATAGATTGATAAACAAATTGATTAAAGTAAAATAAAAAATGAATTAAATAAAATCAATCAATTTTATTTATTAATTAAATTAATTAATTTTATTAAGAGGAACCTTAAAGGAAGAAAAAAAATAAAATAAAATAGAATGCTGTTGGGAAACATCGTAAATAATGTGTACTTTGAATATTGTTATAAACAATCGATATGATTTCGAAAGGCAATTAAGATTATAAATTTAGTTTATTTGGAACCATATAATTATTTGTTAATTTTTAAATCAGTCAAAAGAGTGACAGAAGTTATACTATAATCACAAGAAGAGCATGTAAAAATCAGCCATTACTTTTTCTCGCATGTAACGTGAAGTAAATTCAACTCTAAATAGCCCGACATCTAGTGGCTCTTACGCGAAACAAAGACTATTCACCAAAACGTCTATATAAAACAAATACCCAGGGCCTTCACAATTAGCAACGGAATTGAGGTTATACCATATACAGAGAGGTTATACCAAATAAAGGTTACAGAGAAAGGGATTATTTGACGTACCGTTTTGAACGGGAAGTAGTTTTTTTTTTTTTAGATGTTTTATGACTTTCCCGTCGATTTAATGAAAATAAATCAATTATATCCTTTTTTTGTCATGAGTGTTATAAATATACCTTATTAATTAATCGCTAGTTGTCCGGCGCCTGGTTTTTAAATGTTCAGCGAGCATTTCAAGATTAAAGATAATCGTTGTAGTTATTTTCGAGAAAATTCCAAAAACCTAAGACATTCAGTGAAGTCGCACGTCCGGTACCCCAATTTTTTTTTTGTCAAATTTTGAATGCTATCAATGTTTTTAATATATATTAATATTATTTATGTAGATGGTGAAAACCATAAATTGTACTGAACTGAACTAAATTGTACTGGTATTTTAGAGAAAGCATAACGCTTCTGCTCCCTCAAAACCCCTCCAAATTGAAGTTTTCCGGGAAAAGCGTTTCAAATAAAACTGATTGGTAAGTGTTTAAATAATATGAGAAATTTAAACAAAATTTTCAAATTTCTGATTCAAGTAATAATTTTGTAAAAAAATTATTATGTACTCACATTTTTGTTCTTTGGTGCCTGGATTCGGGTGCACTGCTGTCACCCATGTAATAATAGTAGGATAGGGTAGTTGGTGATGATGAACTGATAAGGCACACGAGGGTGGAGTGGCCATGCGAAGAGTCATGATTTAATGAAAGTAGAATGATAGCATCTAGAATTTTATCCGTCGTAGCATGCATATTTTTTTTATGTTTTTGACCAGTTTAGGATTTTCATCCATCATCAGAGTAAGGCTAATCAAGTTGTAATATTTCTGTTACGCACCACACTTGTAGAATGTTAGAATTGGCTGATATTACTTGCTTCAGGAATGATGTGATAAGAAAGCTAGTGTAGTTGGTTAGTTTGGTGGTCTAGTGACTGCTCTCTTCAAATTTTATATAGTGATTCATTGTTAAGCAATTGGTCGGCTTTATTCAATTTTTTTTTTACCTCTAGAGGCAGATTCTAGGTGAGAAATTGACAAAGTAGAAGCCCATTCGTAAATGCTTAGTTTGCATAGGGTGTAATGCACTAAGAGGTAGCACCTTGATGCGGTTACTAATAAAACTATTGAATACAAATTTTGTATGGCGAATTTGCTGACGCTTTTATATTGCACTGAGCATATATGACATCTTGCAGATTGTTGTAGGGGACCACCGCACCGTGACCTGAAAGATCCACCCTCCCCCCCCCGGAGCCTTTCTACCGCACTGTCGGCCTCCAAGCATGTTCTCTAGCTATAGACAACACTGCTCATCACCGTACAGTTAGCTTCCTAGAGGCTCCTAGGAAGAGAAAAATCTAAGGGCAGCATGCGGGATTTTGATCCGCGTTGCTAGCCCAGCGCGCTACCACTGAGCTAATCCCTTCCTTCTCCTTTGGCTTACGCCAATTAACTAGGGACGGCGACCCCAGTTCGTGTGCTGTGTTTGTCCTTGTCTGTAAAGTCACTTCATGTATTTGTATGTAGTTTAACTGTATTGTGTGTACGATACTGACGAAGTGCATGGAGTATTGACTGAGCTAGGTATCCCGTGGGGTCGCTACTCCTCAAGTAACTGCATGCAACAGATACCATTTGCGGGCAATATTTGACAACTTAGTACTAATCCAATCTAAGTGGTAGAGGGCACATGAACTTTTTTACTACCCAATATTTACTTTCACTTTTTCCAATGCTTCCGGGAAAATCCGTGAATAATATAGTTATGCCCAAGAATTTCTTAGTCAAGATTAGTTGAAACTAATCTTTTTCACATTTTCCACAAAATGTATCTGCTGCAAGAACAAAGTCAAAAACTTTAGGCTAAAGAACAAAATCCGGCAACCTAATTTATCCTTCATAGTTTTTCATTGCTTCAGTGTGCATGAGCAAATCTGGCTTCACCAAGAGTAACTTGAAATTCGTCCTCCTTATGGTAGAAGAGCTTAATAAAGTACAACTAATGAAGGCATGAACCATCTGCTTATCTATCTGGGTTTTTGATTACGATTGAAGCGATAGTTGAATTCAAATACCTGAAAAGATAGGCACCTTGTTTCTTGCCTTTAGTTACTTATACTTTTCTGTGACCATTCCTTAACTGTTTACAAATGTACAACTAACCACAACACACGTTCATTTACTAGAATCAATATGTTTATATAATAATACATTGCATTTTCCTCTCAGAAACATTAGACCACAGTAAAATTGTGGTTTGGAGGCAGCACTATTATCAAATGTACGGCAAAATTATGTCCAACCATTTGCAATACATTTATAACATGAATAAATAGCTTCATTTATCTTGAGAAAATTTAAGTAAATAATTTTTGTTTTTTTTTATTATTCATAGTTTTTTTTAAAAATAAGATGGCATTTAGTAAACATAGGAAGGTTACAAATATATGTAATTGTTACATAACGTACCACTAATTATGGAAAATATTACAATAAATAGTTTGACTCAATTCGTTAAATGCATTTTGCGATGAAAACTCAACATTCTATACAATCTGGATTAACCAGATCTGAAGGTGGATGTATTTATAAAACTGGTTAGAAATTAGAAAGAAAAAAATAGAAGAGAGGTTGACGGATCTCTCTCATGTGTATGCATTGCAGACTTTAATCACCTAAGCAATCAATATTTTACTAACTAAATTCACACCATTCTAGAATAGAATAAAATGTATTTATAATCAGGGCTGTGCCTAATAGAAACTTGAGTTCTTTATAAACATATAAATAATATAAACAAGATTTTCACATTATTCATAAAAGTTTAAATAATTATATTTTTACAATAATTTGAATGAGCGAAATGGTAACTACAATTAATATGAATTGATAAAGTAAAAAAAATAATCTTAAGAGTTAAATAACAAATAATTTAAAATGATTAAAATAAATAACTAATATGCACAACTATGAAATAATTATAAGTTTAACCTTGTATAATAGGGACGCGCTCTGAACTCAAGTATAACTGCTGATGTAATGATAATACTGATATACTGATGTTACTGGTGTAATAATAATGATCGATGAATGATGAATGATCCCCTCCTCCGGAGTACTAATATATAGCGAAGTTTATATTAGTATTACTCACACACTGTCAGGTGAGTAAGTAATTCTCACACTAAGACATCTCTCGTAGCGTGCGACCTTGGTTAGGTCGGTGACCAATGATTTAGGTCAGTGGCCAGATTTGGTCGCCCATCGGTGATTTTCAAAGACCGGTAGCCTTGAATCGGCCAGGTGGCTTCTGTTCAATAAAAAGGGTTTTTATCGGTGCTTGTCTTTGAAACCCTTGTATTGAAAAAGGCAGCAGCCGGCTGAGGCCCTTAGTTATAAATTATTCTTTCTTTTTGTTATATTTTGTGAAGGTAGCGGCTGGCTGGAACCGCTTGACATTGCTTTGAAATAGCCATGTCATTACATTTGTGTACCAAATTTGATGAAATTCCTTGGAGCTCGTCGAAAATTGAATAAAATGTTCAGTAAAAGCGAACTTCCGGTATACTAATTTTCTTGAAACTCGGAATTTTCGCTATCTTCTAATTTCTAATCAGAAGATTTCTAATCAGATTTCTTCTAAATTTCTAATTAATTTTGTTTGGATGGTAGAATTGTATAACCAACTATGATAGCACTTAAGAGAAAAACATAACCTATCTCAAAAGTGCCTTTAAATCAGTTTTTCACATTTAATTCTAATTAATATCATTTAGATGACAGAATTGTATAGTAAACTGAAATAGCACTTTAGAGGAAAACCTAATCCCTCCCCTTCCCCAAAAATGTCCAGAGAAATATTATAAATAAAAGTTGTAGATTTTAGTATGTGTTAGTTGATGTATTAAGTTTGAAGAAAATCGTCGGAGCCTTTTTTGAGGAAATTGCAAAAACAGTGAAAAAAACACTCAGTAAAGTGGCACTTCCGGTTGAGGAATTTTGACCGCTGACCTACTGTCAGATCCCATTGTGATACCCAAACAGAATATCAAGTTTGAACTTTCTGCGGTTTTTCGTTTTTGAGCTATGCTGTTCATGTACACATACACACACACATAAGCACAGACCATTTGCTAAAAACCACTTTTTTGAACTCGGGGGACCTCAAAACGGTTATTTCCGGTGAAAACTCGATATTGAAAATTTGGCACGATTATAATACTTCCTCTTACTAGGAATTAGAGAAAGTAATATACATTATCTCTCAAGTGATGATTATTAAGCAGGCTTATCAACTGATTGATTAACAATGCAAGGAGCAAGGTATCTGGTTCGATAAGGACTATAGATTCGCATCATTTCACACCATTCTAAATTCTAGAAAATTAAAAAGAATTGGCATTTTTATTTACACAAATTGATCCCTCCGTTTGACGAATTTCTAGTTGAATACTTTCATGATAGCATAATTGGCCGCCGCTTTGTACATAATACGATACACAGTGAAAGAATTAAAAGGCGATTGTACATCAATCCCTACTATTCATCATTTTCTTTTTTGAAGCTTACCGCTTTGAAATTCCGGTATATTTTATACTACAGTTAATAATATGATTTCCAAAACAAAATGCACCTACAATTGGATAAAAAAAAATTTTTTAAAAAAGGAAGTATATCTAACTGTTTTACAACAAAAATTGAAAATTAATTTTATTGTTTGTTCAGTTTTTTTTTAAGAAATAGAAAAAGTGGTATATATTTAAAATCTGCATACAGTTAAAAAATGTTTAACACGAAACTGAGGGGACCGAAATATTTTTTCGTGTTAAACGATAAAATAGCGGTTTGTTTTCGTCCCGATTTCTCTGCCATTAAATCATGGTACATGCATTTGGTACATGCAAAAAAATCTGGTGTGAAACACTTACACAACTTTCTCTTACTCCTGTTCCCAAAATTATAATTGACAAATGTTACAGTTAGTGTACCAAATTTAACGAAATTCGTCGAAAATTGAAAAAAACAGTTCAGTAAAAGCGCACTTCCGGTTTACAAAGTTTCTTGAAACTCGGAATTTTGGCCAGCTATTTATTTCTAATTAATTTTGTTTGGATGATAGAATTGTAAAATCCACTATGATAGCAATTTAGAGGAAGCTGTAACCCCACCCCTCCCCTAAAAGTGCTCTTAAATGAATTTTTCCAGAGAAATGTTTTAAATAAAAGAAGTAGATCATTGTGTGTTTAGTTTATATACGAAGTTTCAAGAAAATCGTCGGAGCCATTTTTGCAAAATCGCGAAAAAGTGAAGAAATCATTTAGTAAAGTGTTAAAATAAACGCACTACCGGTTATCCGATTTTTTCAAACTAGGAATTTCAGCAACATATTTAATTCTAATTAACTTTATTAAGAAGGCGGAATTGTATAATAAACTGAAATAGCACTTTAGATAAAAACCTAACCCCACCCCTCCCACGGAAGTCCCCTTAAATTAATTTTCCCGGAGAAATGTTTCAAATAAAAGTTGTAGTAGCTCTTTGTATATGTAGTTGATACACCAAGTTTAAAGAAAATCATTGGAGCCATTTTTGAGAAAATTGCAAAAACTTAAAAAAACCAACTAGTAAATGGTACTTCCGGTTGAGGAATTTTGACAGATAACTTACTGTCAGATCCCATGGTTATACCTAGACGGAATATCAAGTTTCAACTTTCTACGGTTTTTATGCTGTTCACACATATACATACATACATACACACACAGACCATTTGCTAAAAACCACTTTTTGGACTCAGGGGACCTCAAAACGGATATTTCCTGTGAAAACTCGATATCGAAAATTTGTCACGATTACAATACTTCTTCTTACTAGGAGGAAGAGAAAGTAAAAATAAATTTATGTATTAAATTAGAAAAAAAAAAAAACAAACAAAAAACAAAATTCACCGCATTCGAAAACTAACTGAAATGTGTTGACTATGGCGGTACTTTACCCACTCAAAGACAAGCAAAAACCTAGCAGCAGTGGCCGCCATTGTTTATTTTGTTCCGTCTAACGAAACAAAGATAAATAACCCAAAAACTCTGCATGACGATGTGACTACAGAAAACAGGTATAGTTTGTTCGTTCGAGAAGCGAAATCTTTTCGTGTTAAGCAATATTTGTTTCGTGTTGAAAAGAAAAAAAAAAATGAAATTACATAGTATTGTGTCGGGGATCGCAGTATGATTTCGTGTTAACAGATTTTTCATGTTTAAGCCTTTTTCGTGTTAAACGTTTTTCACGTTGTGTATTTAAAATCCATTTTTTTTTTTTTTTTTGAAGTTTCAGAAATGCCTAATTATATTTACTCGGATGCAGATTGACTAGAACAGATTAAACTCTTAACTAATTGTCTAATAAAATTGTTAAATGTGCTGAATTATAGATTCTCGGAATCTTTTGTATGGGCAATAAAACTTAACAAACAAATTATCTATATCCTGCATTATTTGTGTTGAAAGAAAATATGCTGCCTAAAATTTAATGTAATTCTTGAAATTTGGTGTTTATAAAGTTAATTTCATTATGAGTTATTAAATTATTGCGAATAACACTGACTATCCTGTTTAATTTAAAAATTAAAGGATGTCCCTGAGAGAAATAATATCAACCTAATTTGGTAAATTATTATTTTTTTTTTTTTTTACAATTCTTTGAATAAAATAAATTATTCCCCTCTCTTCCATGCATTTCAATAGATATGACTAATTTAATTAAAAAAAAAAAAAAACATTACTTTTTCTCAGTTCGTAAAAATACTAAATAAGAATAAAAATAATTAAATAAAGAACTAAGCCGGATTTAATGAAAATGTTATAACGATGTTTTTAGAAGTGGATGATTTGTATTTATGTGTGGTGGGGAACTGTGCAACAACAACCCGGAACTGTGACCATCACGATGGTGATAATCGACCACGAGGATATACGGGCCTGTTCCTTTGTTTATTACTGGCATCTCATTCCCCTCCAGATGATTGTAAAGTTTTACAATTTACTGTTTAATACTACTCAGAGATGATGGCAAAGATTATAAGATCTCCATATTCTTACAAATATATATTTCCTTTTTTTTTTATTTAAGTGTAATGAATAGATATAACAATGGAAATCCCATATAATAACAATTATTACAACAAAACAAAAAAGAAGGAATATTATTATTAAATATAGCCATCATAAATTAGAACTTACAAGTCATTTTTCAACAGATTTAATATTTTTTTTTTTCATATTCATGTTAATTTATATCTATTTCAAAACAAAGTTTGTATTATTTTTATTGTGAAAGTCAGTAAGTATCTTGTAAAGTTCGATTTTTTTATTATAAGATAGTTTTTTTTTAAATTTTAACCTTTATTAAAATTCCACAATACTATAAAAATGCTCAGATTTCAACAATAGTATAAAAAAATGATCAGAAATAATAGCTAGTGCCAGGAAATCGTGAGGCGTGCAGCATTGTTGTTGCCATAGACATGAGAACGATCATGAAGATCAATTCGACGAACAAAAAGCGGATGGAAAGAATGGTTATTGAGGAATTTATTGAAAATAGATTCTGTAAAGAACATAAGTGAAGAGAATCTTTTGTCCAATAATATTCGTTTAAATTTAAAGTTAATGATGTTGAAAAGAATTTGGGAATTCTTTTAACGGCTAAAGTTTCTACTGGGGCAATCTCTAGTCTATAATGTAGAACAGACATTTAATTGGAGACTTTATTTATTTTTTTATTTAGTTAGCAATTTTTTTGGATTAGGTTTTAATAAAAAAGACATCTTTCAGAACTAACAATAAATTAGGTAACAAAATACACACTAGTACCGAGACTACTGACGTATATGACAGCAGTGGGGTTTATGAATTAAAATGCCCGGACTGTAGTGACATATACGTTGGCTAAACTGGCAGAAAAATCAGGGAACGATTTGCCGTACACATCAGATCGTACAATAAAATTGACTCAAATTATGCCATATTACCTAAACACTAATAAACACAAACCCGACGACATCTCTACCACGATGAAACTAATATATCCAGGCAAAAAAGAACGATGACTGGACATACTAGAACAACTTGAAATATATAAACACAAGACATGAAACCTTATTAACGAACAGACAAAATTCTTGAGTGAACCATTATTCAAACCCATCTTCCTCTAATTACAATAAACAATATAAAACTCAACTGAACCAAATAGTATTGTAAGTTTTAAAACCAAATAGATTTTAGTTTTAGTTTTAAATCTGTTAGTTTTTAAGTCTGTATATACGAATCAAAACAGATTTTAAGTTTGTACATATGTGAATAATGTATGCAAGTCGAGAAAATAAAATGTTAATGGGGAGTGTACGCTATATCAAGGTTGGATAACATACCTTTATAATTTTTTAATGGTATATTTATAAAAGTCTGTGCTTAGGCTTCTTTAGACTTGTAATATTTAGGCCTGCGTACGTGGATGGTGTGTGAAATTATGAAAGGTGAAATGGAATGCGTAATTATCAAACAACTTGCTTATAATAGATTAATTGATAACAACATATTTATTTATCTATAATATCTTACGATCATTCAGCTCGTAGTTCATTATTTCTTGTCAGTAACTATTTCACAGTAGGCCACGGCTGAAACTGTTCTTTCTCTGTGTTATAAATAAATAAATAAAATAGTAAGATAGTATGGGTAATTAATTATCAAGTAAATCACCTAAGTAAAACATAGTTAAAGTTACACATCCCCACTTGTTCGATTTTCCATTTTTAAAGGTAACAATATGTCCCTTTAAAGATCGAAACATGTAATTTTTCCCACTCAGTTAACAATACTCCTCTTAACCAAGTTAGGTCCTAACAAAAACATTTTAAAAACCAGTGTACCAACTGAATTTGCTCTGTGCAAGTCTATGTTGTCGTACTATTTGACAGAAAACATCCTTATGATGGGCGAACACCTGAAACCGGTAGATAGATAGATAGATACTTTATTCGTACAGCACCAAAGGTACAGAACAGTGTCAAAAAAAGAAAAGTTCCAATCATTTACAGAGGTACTCGTTTATGGAGTAATAATTTTTATTTAGTAAATATTTTTTAAGTTCCTTTTTCAATTTATTTTTTGATAGGCTCAACTGAAGCAAAGACTCAGGCAAACAATTATAGATTTTAGCGGTCATATATACTGGGCTTTTTCCAACTTTGGAAGTCCGATGTGCATGCACCTCCAATAAGTTGTTTTGCCTTGTCAAAATGTTATGTAGTTTCCCTCTACGTCTGAACTTATTTGGATGTTCTAGTACAAATATGGCACATTTAAGTATATGGCAGCCTAATCGCGGAAATAGTTCGCGGCAACTTGTATCTTTTCTAACCTTGTATATTATTCTAACTACCATCTTCTGATACTTAAACACATTCACCGCTAATGGCGCGCTTCTCCACAACATTATGCCATAAGTCATGACTGAATGGAACAGCGCATAGTAGGCTGTCTTCAGTCCTTTAATGGTCAGTACGTTAGTCACTCGTCTCATCAAATCATGACCACAAAAAGATGTAGGCTATCATGGAAAATATCTGTGATGATTTAATAAAAAACTTTCTTTTTTTTTTGGCCATGATACATGCCACCTTCAGTGGCCTGTTTACTGCCTAAGAGAAATAGGGAACAAATGGTACATCTTAGAGTAAAATTTATATTTTTGCTTTTTTGAACATTAGCATTCATTCTTCGTCTGCAAAATCATTAAATATCAGATGTAAATTACTTTTTTTTTTTGTTAGTAAACTTTTTATAAGTTAGATTTTATACATGCTGAGAGATTACATTGTGTAAGCCAACCTTTCGTAGTTACATGTAAAACACCGTTCCCTATACAATATTTACAGCAAATGAATTAAATTTAAAGTTCAAAGTAAAATTGGTTAATTTTTATAATTTTATTAATTGCAGTTAAGAGAATGTCGCGTGAGTATTACACGGCAGAATTTTAGTAAATTAACGTATTGTAACGAATAAATCAAATTACTAATTGTCACTTTTATAATTAGGGAATGTCAACTAATAAAAAGGGAAGCCATGTTTATTCTATTAAGATATTTAAAATTCAAATCTTAAAAAATAAATTTACTTAACAAACAATCATGATAGCAGAGAACAATACAACATAACTTAACTATGACGTTTCTAATTAATTTTTATTTTGTATTATCGATTAGTTATGTTTTTAATCAAATTATCCTTGAAACCTTCATTCTACCTTTTCATTATAGAAATAAAAATTAATAAACAATTTATTTGGTTCCTTATAATTTACTTTCAATTATATGGTAGAAACTAATAAACAAAAAAAAAAAAAATGCTTGCATGCAACGCTCACATGACAAAACTTTCGGGGAATAAGTGCTTTCACAATATCACTTGACAGATCAATTCAATTAACTTTTATTATATTACAGTATATAAACATTTTTACACTTTTATTTATGATAATATAATGGAGTTGATGAGGAAAGAAATTAGGATTGAATAATTAGACGAGATATGAAGACATTGTTATAATATAACTATAAGTAATACAAACTGCACTGGACTGTAATGATTTTTATAGAATAAAAGGTGGGAGTAGAGTGAGATATGGCACGATGCGATGTATGTGGTTGAATCCGTTAGATTGATGTCTAGATCTCTTATTGGCTTATATACAGGTTCTCCCCACTCTAGCCTGCTTAAGTCAGAGAGTACCAGAGAGAGTTCGTTTTCTCTCGTACGGGCTTATGTGTTTTCTCTCTTGCCGTTACAATAAAGATATGAACAAATTATAAACTGCATTTTAGTAGAAAGTTTGTCGTTCTACAACTATATGCCCATGAATAACCTTAAATCAATTTTTTGTAGATAAGAGGAAGTACCGCCATATGTAAATTTTCCAAATTGAGTTTTCACTCACACAAACACAATTTTCTCTTACTGCATTGGTTAAAGTGACAAATTTTCTTCAAACTTGTAATCTGCTTGCATACACTAGTTTCTCTAACCCCAAAAGTGTGGAGGTGGTAGGGATACATGTTGGTTCTCTGCATACAGGCAAATAGAATATGATTTCATTGTTGTCTGCAGCATATCGTTTTATACAAACCAGAATAACACTGAAATCTTTGGTCAAAGTCTTCACGCGTTGATCTAGTGGGTCTAGCGCATTCACCTTCCATGCGAGAAATTCAGGGTTCGATTCCCGTGAAAGCAAAGTCGGCAACGTTATGAAGAGTGGGGGAAGTGAAATTTTTTTGGTGTGCTGTTGTTTAGTAGTAGTAGTTTGTGTAGCACGAGCGGTTTTGTAAAGGGTTTTGTGTGTATGTTTGAGATAGAGATAGAAGTATTAAGAAATAATCAAGAAAACACTGGTAGATTAAATTAAATATTGTAACGTTTTTCCGTCTAAACTAGCTACTGCAACTAGTTTTAAGTGGGTTCGTATAGATCAACACAGGGATTTTTAAAAAATACTCTAAACTTCAATAAAGAAAACACCAATTTATTGTTATACACAATAAATTACAAAATACAACACTTAATAATAATTACTTCACAGTTTAAACCACAAAAGTTCACTTTGTTCACTTTTTATACACTTTCCACAAACGTATACTTCGTTTGTAACTAAAAAAACTCTCTCAACTCTCTGTGGTCCCACTATTTATACCGGTGGAGAAACTTCCTCGATTCTTCTACAAAGAACTAGAGCGCGTCGCTAGCGCTCCCTAGCGGCCACTAAGAGAACTTGAGTTTCCTACTTCCTCTCCTAGATGGCACCACTAGCTGCGTTACAATATATTATCTTTAATGATATTTAAATATTTTACAATATCACAACTATTGTGTTTATAAAATGAATTACTTATTAGGGGCGGGGTGTTAGTGTAGTGGTTATGTTATGAGCATGGCCTTGTAACTGGGAGGACCCTAGTTCGAATCCCGCGTATAACTGCTAAATTTTATATTAGTATGAAAAATGTTAACAGTAAAGTAGGTTCTTTCGCCCCCCCCCCCCCTCGGCCACGACACCTAATTTGGTAGTTTGGACGTTAAGCACGCCTGAAAAAATAGGCATTACTTTACTTTTTTTTATTTATCTAGATTAAGTGCAAAGCTCTTATGTTTTAACTTATGTCTGGCACTGATTCTACGAGAGCGAAAGACGAGTGTCCTGATTGAATGACTTATACAGACTGTTCTTGTTTGAAAGCAGAATGCAGACTAATTGTTCGTTCAAATCTTCCCCTGTGACAAGAAGGGGTAGACAATGCTAACAAGATTCATGAACTCTTCCTGTCGAACGGTAATCTTCTACCTGTGGTACCCTTTTTGCCAGCGAATGTCTAGTTCTTCATAATTTTTATATGATTGAAATCAAATATATTTCTATATTTCTTAGGCATCTATCACAGAAGCTACAGTTAATAGCGCCCTAGGTAGTGAAGGCCGGA
Organism: Triatoma infestans; assembly: GCA_011037195.1. NCBI lineage: Eukaryota > Metazoa > Arthropoda > Insecta > Hemiptera > Reduviidae > Triatoma > Triatoma infestans. The sequence continues at coordinate 9,301 of JAAEAF010001669.1, read as the reverse complement.
AATAAACGGCGTGGGAAGTGCGGCGGGCTTACCACACGCCCCTCTATTCAAATCGCGCCGTCTTGTAAGCCTTTGGCCCTTCATGGGCTATTGCGCCATAAGGTTTTTTTTTCTTTGATCGAAAGCTTCGTGATAAACGATCAATTTGCACTTCCTTCGATTGTAATTTTTTTTTTCGTAAACATACGAAAGGCATTAGAAGTGGCACATCAGACTATTCACAAAAAATATTTCTTTGCATTCAAGAGACTTCAAAACATGTGTTTCCGTTGAAAACTCCACTTCGAAAATTGACGGGATCAAACATTTAGATAAAGTAAAAAAAATCTGTTGTGAAACACTCAACCAACTTTCTCTTACTCCAGTTCTCAAAATTATAATTGACAAATTTTATAGTTTGTGTACCAAATTTAACGAAATTCGTCGTAAACTGAAAAAACTGTTCAGTAAAAGCGCACTTCCGGTTCACTAAATTTCTTAAAACTCGGAATTTTGGTCATCTATTTATTTCTAATTAATTTTGTTTGGATGATAGAATTGTATAATCAACTGTGATAGCACTTTAGAGAAAAACATAACCCCACCCTTCCCCTAAATATGCCCTTAAATGGATTTTTCCTGAGAAATGTTTTAGATAAAAGTTGTAGATCCTTGCATGTTTAGTTTATATACGAAGTTTCATGAAAATCGTCGGAGCCAGTTTTGAGAAAATTGCGAAAAAGAGAATAAATCATTTAGTAAAATGGTAATGTAAACGCACTTCCGGTCATAAGATTTTTTCAAACTCGGAATTTTAACAACATATTTAATTCTAATTAACATTAGAAACCTATCCCCAACCCTCTCCCAAAAGTGCCCTTAAATGCATTTTCCCGGAGAAATGTTTCAAAGAAAAGTTGTAGCTCTTTGTATGTGTGTGGTTGATGTTGCAAGTTTAAAGAAAATCGTCGGAGCTATTTTTGAGAAAATTGCAAAAAAGTAAAAAAATCCAACTAGTAAAGTGGTACTTCCGGTTGAGGAATTTTGTCAGATATCGTACTATCTGATCCCATGGCGATACCTAAACGGAATATTAAGTTTCAACTTTCTACGGTTTTTCGTTTTTGAGCTATGCTGTTCACATACACACACACACTCACACACAGACCATTTGCTAAAAATAACTTTTTTGGACTCAGGGGTCCTGAAAACGGATATTTCCAGTGAAAACTCGATATCGACAATTTGACACGTTACAATACTTCCTCTTACTAGGAGTAAAAGAAAGAAATATTCTTAATGAATATTCTATATGTGTGGTCTGTGTGTACTAAATAGCTTATAACAAAAAATTCAGAAAGCCCGATGTGGATTTGGCTCCCTAACGTGATGGGAACGACTTTCGATATATAATCGAACTAGCTAGACACTAATACGACTGTCTTCTTTTTGGGAATAATTGTCTCAAAAAATTTTTTTTGAGAAAATGGTTCACCACAATTTTTCTTCCAAATGGATATTTACAATTCCCATAAATGTATGAGACAATTTAAAATTAAATGAGTTTATAAAATAGGTTAATCTAAAATGCGAATTTACAGTAAGCAAAAACTACGACATTTTGTAATATTATTTGAAACATTTACTATGTAGGAGTATCCATAAATTATTAAATGTAAGTTCAGTTACCTTGCGAGGTTATTCCATGGTTAATATTGTATTGTTAATTCAGAATGACCTAGTTGCTACACAAAGGGGTTATTTTAAAAAAAGCTATTCTTTATTTTATTTACGAATAGTAAATACGATTATGCAGGCTCCATCTGTTCCACCCGCAGTGTCCTGCGGCAATGATATTTTCAAATCATTTGTTTGTTTGGTTTCTTTTTTTTTCCAATGATATACAACCTAAATTTATTATTCCTTTACAATTCTGAGTGAGTGGGGATTTTAACCTTCGGAATATTTAATTGAATTAGGGCTCTTCTGAATGTTTTAAGGGAATTTCATTTCTGTTTGGTACACAAACACTCTGGATGAGTTTTATAACAAGAAAGGCAAAATGTTAATTTAGTTAAATTCCTTTTGTACTACTAATGTTGGTCAAAGAATAACAGATTAAGGAATTCTATTACCTGGAACTGGTTAGGAATAGAAATCATCGTCTCTTTATATTTAATACTATTACTCTTTACGGTTGACTTAATCAATAATTTTTAGAGATTCCCATCGAGTTATTCAAAAGTAAGACAAAATTTCTCACTTCATATTTTTCTTCAAACAGCTCGCGCAGTCAATATTGTGAAAACTAAATTTGATACTTTTTATAAAGAGCTTGCTTAAAAATTATCCAATGAAAGTGCGACCGATAAATTATTATATATAAATTATTGCGAGATCAATTATTATCGGGATAAAATTCTTTTTGTAATTAATATAAAATTTGGCTAATGTTTACTGTGATCTTTATATTGTAACGCAGCGACTGGTGCCATCTAGGAGAGAAAGCAGGCACCTCAAGTTGTCCTAGTGGCCGCTAGAATTCGCTAGCGGGGCGCTCTAGCTCTTTCTGGAATGTTCTAGAACCTTCCAGACCCTTCTCCACTGATATAAGTAGTGAACAAGGCTCGAGTGAAGTCCGTCTAGTGAGTGTCTTGTAACAAAACGGAGTGTGCGTTTGTGAATAATCAATGACTAAAGTGAACTAAGGGAACTTACGTTGGTTTAAACTATGTATTAATTATATTAAGTGCTTTATTTTTGTAATTTATTATGTTAAACAATAAATTGGTATTTTAAAGTGTTTTATCTAAACGAACCCACTTAGAAACTAGTTGCAGTAGCTAATTCAGAGGGTAAAACGTTCTTAATTATAATTATTCTTAATTTATAAATTATTATTCTAATTAAAGTGACAAGTTTCATATTTATTAATGAGTTATTTATTTATTTATAAGTTCTAATTATATGAATCTTTTATGACTCCACTGTTTATACAATATGAATATTTGCTTTCCGGAAATATAAGGTTTGTAAATAATATCTTCCTGTCCTATTATTCATTCAATATAATAATACAACCTTCAATAATTGTCACATCATATAATAAATAATTACCTATTGAATTATTATTCTATGTCATATTTTGGTGACTTCTTCAATTACCATGTTATATTTAGTTAATAACCCCCTTACATTCTGTGTTCATTGTGTATGAATGGATTGACTTTTGTGATATTATTTTATAAATCTGCTGGTGTTTTTTTTTTTGTTTAACCCAGGAAATCTTATCTTTTTCTAGACAATAGAAATACAAAATCGCAAACGATTCCTAGTGGAGGACTTTGTGATGTAGTTGTAGTGAGTCTGTGATGCATCATGGGGCCAAATTATATTATAATTATACGTTTGTGTGTGTTAATTTAACTTTCGATGCTCAATAATTTAATACAGACGAAAGGACAAACAATTTTGTTTGCAATTTTTAGTTTTGGTTGGCAGGATTACACTTGTAAATGTCTCAATATAGTTTTGACATGGATTACAGTATATATTTGGAGAAATAGTGAAAAAGCACTTTATTTCAATAATTAAACTAAAATAAATGAGGCTGCTCAATTATATTGAGTTGCTGAGACACAGCATACCAATCAATTCCGAGAACAATGGTTGAATAGAAATAATGCGTAGGTATTTACTATATACAAATTTATACCGGAAAAAATGTAACATCTAATAGAGGACCACAGGAGCTATATATACACAGACTAAATTTAAATGAATGTGTAAGTCAATTAATCATTGCTGGTCATGTCCCATATATGTGGTGGTGGATTATACCGAGAGAATCTAATATGATTGTCTCAGCTATCTCCCATAGAAAGTCTTGGTCAATTCCCTCGTGGTCTTAGGTATTGCCCCTCTACTCCGAAACCAGAGTCCCTTCACTTGGAACTGACGTTCACCAAGCCTTTCCCAGTATTTTTCCTGCAGGTGAGGGATACATTTTTCGTATGTCCATCTTCTCTGAATCAACTTTCATTTCCTGTTCTGAATCATTGGATTCAAAGCGGACGGTAGGATCAATGACAAGGGTTTCTTTTCCACCGTTCTTGAACGCCACAATGTCAGCGAAACGATTAGTACTTGCTGTATCTAGGCAGTGAACTTCGTCGAAGCATACCCCTTATTGCTTAATATGTTCGCTATCCGCTTCTTCACGTTATGGTGACGGCTGGTGACAAGAGTCATGTTGTTGGAACAATTTACCAATACACGGGCTGGGGTTTCGTACTCACTACCGCATTTGCGACAGTGGGATCCAACACCTCCCGTTATTGCCTGACCGCTGACCCGCTGGCCCGGAGGGGAACATATTTAATATTCAGCTTCATCGCATTAGTCCATTCTGATCCAGAGAGAATTCTCCAATTGCATATGAACTGGTTTCCTTTGGGGTTATCCTTGAAGTGCTAAACCAGGTTTCTTTTACAATTTTTCATTTCTTATTAAAGGGGCTGATATATAATTGGTGAGACTAGAAAAGGTCACATAAAACCAACAAACAAACACATATGCATGCACAAAGAACATTTTAAAAACATTGTTGCCTTACTCGGGGGAGTCAAATCATGAATTTCTGGTGAAATCTAAAAGTATATCTGGTAAATCTAAAAGTATGAAATCCAAAACGAAAATTTTGGGTGAAACAAAAGGATTCAGCCATATTGTTCTTATTAAAGAGGTATGACAGTTAAAAAACTCAATTTTACTTCACTCAATTTGAATACATAATATTATCGTATTCAAAGAATAGAGTGGAATATTGAGCAGAATAGATTATAATTAGAGCGGAACAGTTCTGGGCTATTCCGCTGGATAAGGTAAATTTTCAAAATCAAATTTATAGATTACCGATGTCATTTGATTTGAAGAATGATATTTATAGGGTTCAGAATGATATTCCCGGGTTCGAGTCCAGTGCTCTTTACAACTTTGTTGTAAAGAGAAGTTTGGGCTAAGGAAGTCAGCGAAATCGTCTAAGGAAGAATATCATCTTTCATAAAGGACGGTCCATTAAAGCAAAGTAAAGTAATGCCTATTTTATCAGGCGGGTTTAACGTCCAACTACCAAATTAGGTGTCGTGGACGGGGGCGGAAGCACATACTTTACTATTAACATTTTTTTACGAATATAAAATTTAGCAGTTATACGCGGGGCTCGAACTGGGGATCTCCAAGTTACAAGTCCATGCTCATAACCACTACACCAACACCCGCCCCAATAAAGGACGTCCTTTAATAACTATACATGAAATGGATGGAAAAGTATCTTAAATTTTCCAGTACAAAAATGTGGATTTTATAGGATTTCATGCAATTGTGGAATAAACTGCATAAGATGGACCAAGTATTTTAGACAACGTGATTCAAATTGCTTGCTTATATAATGGGTATGATGAAGGAGAGAAATGGTTTGGTTTGAATGAACAAACTAGATATGGCTGTATAATGTTAAAAGTGACAATGACTGCCCGGACTTTACACTAAAAACGTAGACTATGCTAGAGTAGTAAAGGATAAGTTAAATGACACGTTGTGACTGGCGAGTGAACTCTGTTGTATATCTATCTCCCGTCGTTGTATTTATGCAGTTTCTCCCACTCTGGTCCGAGAGAGTGGTCCTGCCATTTTTATCTCTCTTTCTCTGCTATGGATCCTCTCTTCGGTTCCTATTACATTTAGAATGTCAAACATAAAATAGAGCGGGAGAACTATTTTTGACAGTTGTTTGCCTTTTCTCTTCAACATATTTTATTTCTTGCCTTAAAAATCGTTGTTATATCTTAGAGAAAATCAGAAAAAGAAAGGCGGACACAGCACCACCCTACTAAATTCAATCCAGCAAATGATTCTTGCCATATTGGTGAATAATTCAAACTAATTGCATTCTGAAGAAGATAAATCCAACTGGATTGAAGTTCACCATTAGATAGAAGGTCTCATTAATTAGTACCGGCTCCTAATAAGTCATTTTGTGTAACACCTGCTCTTAACAGGATTTATATCGCTAACTCTCAAGAACTGAAGACACCAATCTCGAACCGAACCAATGCATTTACAAAGTACAAGGTAAATAAATGGAATATCTGGATGGGTCCGCAATGCTGGATATCATCTGGGATTTTTATTCGCCGTACGTTGCATATTCTTTTTTTTTATGTTCCTGACTTCCATTACTAGGCAATACTGTCCATCACGCAACAGTGAGCTGTACCAGTTTCTATCAATAAAAAAATTTAAATCCTCCGCGTAGGAGATTAGCTATTGAATGAAACTTTGTTATCTAAACTATGTTAACCAATTAGAAATAATAAATCACGAATGTGCTAAATAAATATTTAAAGTTTACTAACATGTTTAACTAGAGAAATAACGACATAATATTGTAAACATCTGTTCATGTTTAAATCTATTATTGTTTTTTAAAAATGCTAATATTTAACCTTGAATAATATCTATTAATCTAATAATATGTATTTTAAGCACTTATATAATTAATATAAATAAATGCGTATTTATTTAACTTTCTTGTGTGGATGAATATGGTGCTGAGCTATTTTAAATTAGTAAATTTTAAAGCTGTTGGTAACATCTACTTTCTAATGCATATAATTATTCTTTCTTCTGTTTTAAGTATTTCAAAGATTGGTCGAATTATTAAAGAGTTTTTTTTCTTTCTTTCTTCTGTTAGTGAAGGACACACATATAGCATATGTTGCAAACTGTCTCTACCATTTCCGCACAATTTACATTGCATATCTGTTGCGAATGTGGACCTTTCCCAGCCAATTTTTATTGAAAAATATTTCATACTAGCCAGTCTAAGCTGAGCCAGTACTCCCAGCTTATCAATAGCACAATTAATATTCAGATAATTCTCTCCAAAATTTAGAGAACAAATTCTCCTGTACCAGATATTGTATGAGGAGTTCAAAACAAACTCTATATCACAGGATATTAAATGGTTTCGATAAGCTTTAATTAAAGAACCTTTATAAAGTGAAATATCAACATTATTTGAATATGATAGTAGATAGTCGTAACCGATAATATATGAAAATAAACGTAATTCTGAGTACCAATATATGGCAACTCATAATGCATATCTAAATCTGCTAGCCTCGAAAGACATAACTTGGTATTCTACCTTCTTCCATATTCAACATACAAAGCCACCAACCTATTATTATTTTTAAAATTTGAAATTTTGTATGTATCCTCCCGCATTCCATCCTAACAAAAGCACTTGGAGTCTTGGAGTATTAGGAGGAAGTCTCAAAATGCCCTTGAAAAATATCAACCGCCCCCGTTCAATAATGCCACCATATGGAGCATCCCATACTTAAGCAACAAATAATGACACACTTACCGCTAAGGAATCACATAGCTGACGCTTGCTGGGCCAAGATTCCGACCTGCTTGATTGACCTTAAAATACTTCTAACAACAGAATCAGCCGCATAGAACCTCGGAATTTCGGACATCTGTTTATTTCGAATTTATTTTGTTTAGATTATAGAATTGTATAACTACGATAGCACATTAGCGAAAAACATAACTCACCCCTCCCTTAAAAGTACCCTTAAATGAATTTTCCCAGAGAAATGTTTTAAATAAAAGTTTGTAGCTCTTTGTATGTATAGTTGATACACGAAGTTTGAAGAAAGTCGCCGGAACCATTTTTGAGAAAATCGCAAAAAAGTAAAAAAAAAAAAAACTAGTAAAGCAGTACTTCCGGTTGAGGAATTTTGACAGATAACGTACTGTCATATGCAATGGTGATACCTAAACGGAATATCAAGTCGCAGCTTTCAACGGTTTTTCCATTTTGAGCTATGCTGTTCACATACGTACATACACAGAGAACATTTGCTAAAAACTACTTTTTTGGACTCAGGGGACCTCAAAACGGATATTTCTGGTGAAAACTCGATATCGAAAATTTGACTCGATTACAATACTTCCTCTTACTAAGAGTAAGCGAAAGTAAATTATACTTGAATAATTTGGGATGTATACTTCCATATTTAATATGGAAAATACTGAATATTTCTATACTTTAAGAGCTACTGTTCGGTGATGGACAGTGTTGTCTCTGTAGCGAGAGAACGCTGTCTGGCGGCCGGCAGTGCATTGAGAAAGGTTCCAGGAGCTAATGACCATAAATGTTGACGCGCCTTAAATTAAAAAAATATATATGTATTCAAAGAAATTCTATTGATGCATCACAAATCACTTGTAGGTGTATTTATGACTCATAAATACAGGAGTAACAATAGAGTCAAAGCAGTTTTTGCTTGCGTCATAAGATTTTATAATAAGTCAATCATTTGCAAAATAACACCTTTCCCCCACTACTAGATTTTGAAGGTGGTTAATATTGACAAGTGGAGGGCATATATGATAAGGGAGGGGATGGATTTCTTGTCAAGGTTTTTATTCAATTTTCCAAAGATAGGTTTCACTTTGGTGACACATTGTATTCATTATTATTGCTTTATTATATTATATTGCATAAATTAACATTAGTTTTATTTGTAAACATATTAGAACTTATTGAATTCCTTATTGACTAGACATACTAGTCTGCCTTTTTGAATTTATTTTATTTTGAAAGCAGTTTTTTTTTTTAGAGGTTAGGACTTAGTTTACTACATGAAGTGTTTGTTCATAATCGTTGACTCTCCGTCTACATCAGTATAAACTCATTAGAATAAAGAATATTATGCTAAAAAAACAACACTTGAATCGTAGATTTAGCGATCGCCTACTTGCATTTTATAGTCATTGACCCAGTTTCAGGCGTTTGCCTGTTATTCAATATGCGTGCAATGGTCGACTTAATTAAATGCAAAGTCACTGCACACTGTGACTTAATTTAATTAAAAAACTTACTCTTGAAACTTCTATTTTGAATTGTTGGAAATATATACGTTTTTCATATAGTGTATTAATTTGTTGGAAATATACCTATTAAAAAAAATCTGGTGTGCAACACTCACACAACTTTCTCTTACTCCAGTACTCAAAATTATAATTGACAAATTTTATAGTTAGTGTACCAAATTTAATGAAATTCGTCGAAAAGTGAAACACTGTCCAGTAAAACTGTCCGGTTTACTAATTTCCTTGAAACTCGGAATTTGGGTCATATATTAATTTCTAGTTATTCAACTGGATGACAGCCATTGTATATCAACTGTGAGAGCATTTTTAAAGAAAAACATAAACCCTCCCACCAAAATCCCCTTCAATGAAT
>JAAEAF010001668.1:0-60405 GCA_011037195.1 Triatoma infestans | reverse complement strand
TGAAATTCCGAGTTTCAAAAAAATTAGTAAACCGAAAGTGTGTTTTTACTGAAGTTTTTTCAATTTTGAGATTTAGTCCATAAGAAAACACCGATGAATTTCATTAAATTTTGTATGCTAACCATAAAGGTTATCAATTGCAGTTTTGAAAAGTGGAGTAAGAGAAAGTTGTGTGAGTTTTCACACCACACGGTTTATTCCTATAACAGTTGCAATTATCCATTTAGTTTAAAACATTGCTTTTATCAGAAGTTTTTATGAAATTATTTTTAGACTTAGTTATATATTATAGTATATAGTATGTAGTTATTTAGTATAGCATGTAGTATATATTATAGTTATATATTAGTTTTACTTAAGTATTTGTACAAACAGTTCATAACCTAAACTCAAAAGGTTTATAACTAACTATATCTCCACCTTAGCTAATAGAAATAATTTTTTTTTTGTACTGAAGGTTCTAGACATGAAATTTTCAATTAAAATTTTCTGAATTATAAAATAATTGATTATTTTAATAGGTTAAGTGAATTTTCTCCTATTTGTTCATTTTCAGCGCAACCAAAAAAATATTCCAGAATTCGTACCTTCATTAATTCAGCACACACAAGTAAAAACAAAAGAACCAATTCCAGCGATAGTAGTACTGCTGAAAGTGAAGAAAATGAAATTTCTACTGGCTCTAAAAGAAAGGCTCATACATCCTCCAACAGAAAGTGTAGGCTTTAATTTTTTTATAAGCTTTTAAACTTGTATAGTGGGCAGTAAATGGTCGGGACTTTAGAAGGTGTTAGGTTAGGGCATCATATCAGAGTCGCAACCACTACTGCCAAACTATTGGACAAAATTATCCCACATATATTTTGTTAAGTAAAAATAGGACTACAATTTTATTTATCATACATTGTGTTTCAAAAAATGTAAATAAAGGATGTGACCAAAGGTTCATGATAAGATCTGCCTGGTTTGCAACAAAACGACATAACCATTTCATCAATTGACTGTCAGTAGAAAGAGCTTCTTTTCCGTTTTTTAAATAAATTCTGAAGTTTTGTTGAAGAGATTCAAAATGCCAACTATGCATATGGAACGGTAAGAACGGAAAGCTAATTTATTTGCCACTGCCCCTTATTTGCCAAGATCCATTTAGTGAACTGACCGTAGTTTGCGCAAGAATACTTTAATTCGATTCTAATGGTTTGAGTGAACCGGTTAATGATGAATCTACTTAATCATTACAAATGGAAGGGGAACTATTCGGAGAGGCCAGGAGAAAAATTTGCAGCCTTCCCTGAACTTCTCTCCCTGAATGAGTTTTGAGGGTTGGCTTATTTGTAGGTGAAAAGGAATGAATTCGAAGCTCACATGAAATTAGTACATTCTTATCTAATATTGTGGCAGCCCTCATTCAAGGGTAGATTCATTAAGGATTCATATAAGTTCTAAAATTTGTTCAATTCATAAAACAAGCAAATTTTTCAATTTAACCATAAAAGTATCAGTGGTGAGTGGCGAGATTAGCTCAGTGGTAGCGCACTAGACTTGTAACACGAATCGAGCGCAGCAGTACTTTCCTTAGTTTTTTTTTTTTTTTTGCCTTGGGAGCCTCTACACTTACTGTCCATTGACGGGGAGTGTTGTCTGTATCGAGGAAACATTACCCGTAGGCAGGCTCCTGGGAGGTCCAGGAGGCCTGAAAAGGCTCCTGCGCCAAAGATCTCAGATGTTTAAGCACCTTAATTAAAACAAAAAAATTATTTGAATTTTGTCATTATTAAATGTGCAATGAATTACTACTGTATACTTTTTGTTTACTGCTTTCAGCCAAAAAAGTAAAACGTAATGCTTCTGATGACGAACATTGGAGTGATTTTGTGTATGCTAGCAGGTGCGTTTCAGAGTTTTGTTTTTGATTAATAAATTCCATCTTTAGTTTAATTTGGATTATTCTTCATTTTATTATAGCGAAGATGATTCTGATGCTGATATTTCTGATTATATGTCTGAATCACAAAAAAAGGTTTTCGATTTTTTGAATACTGCTCCGTCTATTGAATTGTTACTGATTCAGACGTGCACAGAAAAAAAAGCAGCAGCCATTATAGAGGGACGACCTTATGAAGGATGGAGAGATTTGGTTGGTTTCAAAATTGTTTTTTTGTTGTGTTATTTTGTTTGTTTTTTAAATTATTATTATTTACTTTAGAGCATTTATTTCAGATTTATAAATTATATATCCTCTTTCAGATTAACAAATTAAATAATGGTAAAGGAATTAATACACAAATTTTGAATCATACATTGGATAGTTTAAAAACAAGGTCAATTGTTTCGAAATTGATGAACAAATGTCTCGATCTTGCTATATCAACGGAAAACGCTATTGCTGCCGGCTCTTCGATACTTGAAGAACAACCTTCAATATTGACTCAAAGTTTAAAACTTATGCCTTATCAATTAGTAGGTCTCAATTGGTTAGCTGTTATGCACAGTCAACAACTTAATGGAATTCTTGCCGATGAAATGGGTTTAGGAAAAACTATACAAGTATGATTGTGTTTTACAATTTACTTGTGTTATACAATTTGTTTTTGTTTTATAGTCAATGTAGACTAAAATGTCTTTAAAAAATATTAACAATTTTGCAGGTTGTTGCATTTTTTGGTTACCTTAAACAGAATGGTTTAACTTCTCGACCTCACTTGGTCGTAGCTCCGACCACAACGCTTGATAATTGGGCGATTGAATTTACGCGTTGGTGTCCCGATCTTAGGTTAGCTATTTATCACGGAAGTCCAGAGGAAAGGCGGGAACTCAGAGTAAGGTGGTTCAAAGATAAGTTTTCCACAATGGATGTTATTATTACAACTTATAAGATCGTTGCTAATTCACCAGAAGAGAGAAAAATGTTCAAGGTAACATTACTTTTATATATTTCAATTTAATTAAGACATAAATGAAATGTAGTCCAACATGATCTTATCTTTTTTCACTAAATTTATTTATTGAGTAATTGAGTATCGAAAGAAAGTCGGTAAAAGAAATGATCCTTCTAGAATAATGTTATACCATCATCTTTTTTATCAAAATTGTTTTCTACATATCATGAGTACTGCATTCGTCAAACTCTCCAGGAGATTGATATGTGCATTTTAAAAGACCCCCAACAAGAGTTTAGACTTTAATGCAGGAATTAATGGAATTATATTAAAAATTCCAGAAAGCTCGAATTAGCGGTCGCGCTTTGATGGTGTGATTTGTTCGGAATCGTTTCTCTTAAAGTTCAACGTCGACTGAGGAGCTTGATGAGAGTAAAAAAATTTGACATTAGTTATGTATAATTTTAACTAGTTTGGATGGGAAGTAAGTTTAGAGTGCTAACCTTGCCTTCCCCCAAATAAAAAATCGCCATCTGACAATGGATGTTTTGCCAAAAGTTGCGGCAGAAGAGAAATTTGATAGTACTGTGTAAATATAATTCTGAAATTATATAAGATCTTATAAGAGGAATATTTCTTTCATAACAGATTTCCGAAGAATTGCGTGTTTTCAGGTAATTGGGTACGAAAATATGTTTTTAGAGAATAGTGTCAGCATAACTCAGAAAATGAAAACCCCCAGAAATTTTATCTGTTTATCCGTAGGGTGACACCGAGGGAATCTGCTTTTGATCCAAATCTTCAACCGGGAGTTTCACTCAACTGATTGTTTTTTCGCTGGTGCAATTTGTGGTTATCGACGGTTGTGGATGCTCGCCCGTTTTCAAATTATTTTTATAAATATCGTGATATCATTGACAATCACAGTGTATCAGAAGAGCCATATACTGGTTGCCAATCTCACGCTGCTAACCAAAACTTCGTGAAGTGAGTATTTACTGCCCATTTATAGTCGTGTCAGATTGATTTGAAACAGTTTTCCGAAAGCACTGTTAAATAATGCTTTCTTTCCATTATGGCTTTCTTTCATCATATTCTTCTACAAAATTCTGAGTTAAAGAAAATTTATAAATTAGAACTTGCGAATTGTGGGAAACTGATTTTGAGTGTTTCGAATCATTTTTGTCTCTATTATTTTTTTTTATTTAAAATATTTCGCTCCAAAACTCAATATCTTTTAAATATTTTTCCCTATATTGCATTCAAACATGGAAACCATATTTTAACTCTTTCAGTAAATAAATTTAATGAAAATATTGAAAATTGTTCTAATTTTGCAAAATAATATTAGGTAAAATGATTCTCCATTACCTCTTTTACTTACCATAGTAATAATATTTTGTATAGATAATGCCACTGGAGTATGTAGTGTTCGATGAAGCACATATGTTAAAGAACATGAATACACAAAGATATTTTTATTTATTCAACATAAATGCTCAGCACAGGATCTTACTAACTGGAACTCCATTACAGAATAATTTATTGGAATTGATGTCGCTTCTTAATTTTGTCATGCCAGGAATGTTTGCTGCAAATATACAATATATAAAAGCATTTTTTTCAAAGAACAGTAAACTTCCAGTTAATAAGTTGCCCGATTTTGAAAAAGAACAGATTGAACGAGCTAAACGTATAATGAAACCATTTTTTTTGCGTCGTTTAAAAGCTGATGTACTTAATAAGTTGCCAACAAAATCTCATTCTGTTGTTCGTTGCCCACTACATGATGAACAGAAAAGCAAATATGATGAATTAATGGTAGAACTGAAAGCTCTTTCAGATACCAAAGATGGTGAATATAATTATATGGCATCATTCATGCAATTACGAAAATTAGCTAATCATCCGTTAGCTCTCCGGTATCATTACAAGGTAAAACTATCTAACGCATATATTTACACAGAAATAATGAAATAGTTTATATAACACCTTTTTTCTTTTTTTTTTATTTATAGAATCCCGATTTACGTGAAATAGCCGACAGGTTGGCTGCTGACTATAATTATAAACAAAACAATAAAGATTACGTTTATGAAGATTTACAATTTATGTCAGATCATGAAATTCATCAATTGGCAGTTGAATATAAGGTTAATAAATTTCTTCTTTTTGTAAATTAGGTATATTTTTTTTTTGTAAATAACTTTAGAACATGAACTTTTCTGTTTTTAGTGCATTTCAAGGTTCAAATTGAATAATTCAGCTTTTCTGAAGAGTGGTAAATTTAAAAAACTAGATGAACTACTTCCAAAATTAAAAGAAGAAGGTCATCGGGTTGTAATGTTCAGCCAATTTATATTTATATTAGATATTATTGAAGTTTATATGCAAATAAGAGGACATAACTTTTTGCGATTGGATGGCTCTACCAAAAGTTTAGACAGGTTGGAACAAATTATTCTTTCATAATTATGTTTAGGATTTTAACTGCTCTCCCCCCTTATTTAATGAAATAGAAGTTTAATACTTATATAATCAAAGTTTCAAGGGTCCACAAATTTAGTTATTAAATTCTGATTTTGAATCATGTTTGTTCATTTAATTTTTACTTTGCGAAAATAAAAGAGCGCGAAGCTTGCATGGATCTCACATTTTCATTAAACTGCAGTTTTTATAGAATAATGCCTAGGTATATTTTTAAGTAATTATGTGAAAACGTTATGGCAAGAGTAGAAATTTGAATGAGGTTTGTCAACTATTATAGAACTACTATAGAGTTATATAGAGTTCAATTTTTCTTTATAGTCTCATCTTTATTTGGGTTAACTGCTTTTTGAAATACCTCAATGTCAATTCTTTTGGAACTACACTTATTGCCCATGTTTTATTATTTATAAATTATTGTAGTTTCTTCTTCTTTTTTTTTAATAATACATTTCTTACATTCTTTTGGAAACGTTTCAGATAAATTCCTCCTCACTTCTTTTCTAACCAGATCGGCTTAAGATTTAATTTTGTACCATTTTTTTTTTTATTCCAATTTTATACTCTAATTTCAAGTAGATTTTTATGGTTTAATTATTAAGCGAATGAAGTATGTTTGGTGAACGCCCACATCAAAGCTGCTGATTAGTAGTATTGGTCCAGGTTTATACTTGTAGAGGGATGACTACACCCTGACCTGGAATATATAGTGTAATTTCCTTGCATGTACATAGAATGATGAAGTCTGAAAGGGGTCACGGTCCTTATCCACTGATGAATAACAGTAAAGTTTGTTATGGTTTTTTTTTTATTTCACGACCCTAATTACATCTAGAGGTACATGTACGTCAAGCAATCTTGACAGTCATCTTATTGACGAGCCTATTATAAAAGGTACTTTAGGAAGACTTGTCACTTTTTTCTAAGTCTAAGTACTTTCTTAATTTATAACTACTTAATAATGCAGCTTTTTCTTTTCAATTGGATAGCATCCTGTTTTATCCACAACCAGTTATAATCGAGATCAACGAAGTAGCTCTTTATCTGCGAAACTTGCATGGATCTCAGAAAAATAAATTTTGCACCGTTATTCTCACAACCATTCATGGCATGTAAGCTTTGTAATATATACTAGAATACGTTGTTGGGCATATTCAGTAACACTATGAGTAAATTTAAAGCCTTTTTAAAAACAAAATAACTCGATTGAATGCTTCCCTTCTCATCATATAATTAGCGGTAAAGTTTGGCCATTAGTGCAAAGATTTAACAAACTTAGTCTGTGTAACCAGCAACTGATTCATATACCTTAACGTCCAAACTTCTCTGCCATATAGTAACTTTGAAGGTAAATTTGTAAAGATACTAAAATTAGAAAATAACACCAAATAATTTAAAGGAACTTACACCTTCATTAAGTACTTTTAAGTATAAAAAATATTCATTTCGATATCTTCCGTAACTTTTCTTAAATACTACAATTTTTTATTTGCTGGTATTATCTTCAGGTTTGTAAGTAATAGCAGTATTTTTCCAAAGCTTGTAGTTTTCCTCTCATATCTACAGGTGTATTTGAAAAAGTATAACATTATCTGCGTACAAAAGAGAAGTTATACCAAAGTTAGGGTCAGTCTGAATATCACCAGTTTTATGGTCTTGTGTATTGAAAAGATCATTGATGAAAATGAAAATTCTTCTTCGTCGGTATAAAAATTTCCTACTTTGATTTTTGTATTAATATCATTATAAAAATTCACCAGACTTATTCCAAAATCAAACTATTTGCACCAGATCAAACGGAGGTCCACAGAATCGAACGCCCTTCTGAAGTCATGATACTATTCTTATTGGCTTTAGTATCTGCAAATGAACTAAAGACGATAATGAAAACAAACTGTCAATATAGTTTCTGAATTTTCTAAAATCATTCTGATTTTGAACCAAGCCATTCTGAAAGTCTGTTACTTAAAACTTGTGTAAATAATTTTGTGGTTGTTTTTGTATAGTGTGTGTATGTGTTTTTGGTGTTTATGTGCTAAGAGTTTGCTTATGGACATGTTAAAACTAAGAAGTGCATTAGTAGTTAAATAGTTCATGTCATTAGGTGGGATATGTCCAGGGAGACAAGATCTCTGAAGATAGTGTACTTTCCTGTATAGATTAACTGGACGTCAAGACTGGCTCAAAATATAGGCATTATTTTGTCTTTTTTTGTTACTGATTTATTAATTTATAAACTTTATTAAAAAATATAATTTGTCAGGCAGGAATTAATTGATAGCTACAATGAGGATAATAACATATTTGTATTCCTTTTATCAACTCGTGCTGGTGGTGTTGGCATTAATTTGACGTCAGCTGACACTGTTATTATACATGACGTTGACTTTAATCCATACAATGATAAACAAGCTGAAGATAGATGTCACAGACTTGGCCAAACTAGGTAAATGCTTTTCTTTTTTCTTTTTTTAATTACTGATATATACTAAAATAGGTTGTTGAATGCCATTAAATCAATTAGTTTTCAATACCAATTTATTTATTTCATTATATCTTTTTCAGGCCCGTGAGTATAATACGTTTAATTAGTGAAGGAACTGTAGAAGAAGCTATTTATGCGAAAGCTAAGAGTAAATTGGAGTTAGAGCAAGAAATTATTGGTAAGCTGGTTTTTCTTCTTAAAAAAAAAAAAAACCGACATGAAATAGTTAAATGACTTTCAATTAACCCACTTATCCAATTCCAGTTGACCCATTTTTTCATGTCTTGTATTAATTTTTCATTGATTTTCTTGATAATAAAAGTCGTCGATTGATACAGTAACGAAATTGCCCTTCAAGGAAAAACTTAATGTATTTAAACTTAATTTTTTGTGACATTAACAAAATTCATGAGTCTGAAACATATTCATCCGAATTTGATATTTACCGTGGGTTTTATGTGTTAAATATGTTAGAATCATAAATCAAAAACGGATATCACAGTTCAAAACATAATATTTTGTTTGAGAATAACAAGAGAATCCAACAGGGAGCATTCGGTTACAGTTTAAAGGATATACCACTTTACTGAATGTTTTTCTCAATTTTTATCCAAAATTTGTGCTCCAATGATTTTATTTATTGCTGTGCATATTTTCTAAACATATAAATGAAACGTTTCTTTTAAATGTTTTTGTATTTTAGAAGCGTTTTTTGTTTTCCAAGAAAATTGATTAATTTTAGGGTTGTTCGGAAAAAATATGTCCAGGCTTTTCTTTAAAATTGTCCTTCATTTTTTCCGAAATTATGTTCCACTATAATTATTCATCACTTAAAGTTTTATGAAAAGAACTGTTGAATTCAGTTATACTAATATTTCTCTTTTCTTTCAATAGGAAATGATGATGATGATACAGATGTGGAACTATTATTGAAAGAAGCTCTAGGAATTAAAACATAGACCAAAAAATTGTAAATAAATAATTTCGACAGGGCAGGTGAAATGTGAAGGACTTTGTAGCCCATTTCTGTAGATAAAAAAAGATTTTTATTTTTTTTAATATTTAATTTTACTTCTATTGCAGGCTTGTGATACTAGTAATAAGATTTCTTTTATATTCATAACGTGTTGGATTTTCTGACCGTTTTCTAACAAAATTTAATTTAAAAAAAAAAAATTTCTTTTAAAACAAACAAAATGTTGGCTGGCAATAAAAAGTCCCTTTTAGTTTTATAATATTACCAGAGACTTCATTGTAAAAGCACCACCGACTTCTCATTCGATGAATTTAGATTATGTGGTCTGCAGTTGAAAAATTCATTCAATCATAATAAATTATATTTTTGGAAATGATTCGTAAATTTTTTTCTTATAAAGAAATATTTGGTAAATTCTATTGCATACATTTGGGGGCAGTTATAATTTTTTTAAAATTTTATTTTGAGCCTTATTTATTTCTTTAATTATGGAATTTAACATCCTTAGGTTTTTTTGAGAAATATTGAATGGTAAATAAAAATATATAGTTATCTCTTCTGTCATTTATTAAGAATAAATTTCCAAAATTAGATTAAATCTACTGAAAAGAATCCATGATTTTTGGTTTATTTTGTTTTCCATATAAATGTGCTTATTATATTTTTTATTATAATGGGGAGGATCTGAATGAAATTTAAAAATATGAGCTAGGTACAATTTCAGGAATGTTTGTTATTTCCGTTTCTCCTGTAATAGCTGCTTTATAAAAATGATGGACATTGAAAAAAGTTTTCAAGTAATACCTGTATAACAACTGACTTATTTTTGTTAAAGGAAAGTGAATTTAGAATTATCACCTACATAATAATAATAATACAATTAATAAACAGGAAATTTTCATGTATTCTGCGGATCAGATGCTAATGTTTTGTGAGAAGTAATTCAAAATAGCCAAGATATAGGCTACCTGTTTTGTTTGAACCGTGAATAAAAATACACTTTTGTTAAAAAAAAGAAAAAAACTAAAATAAATTTGGATTAATTAATTGCATGTTCAAGGCTTCTCTGCACTTAGAAAGAAATTCGCGCGATGGACTGAGGGCTTCATCGCGTTTTAGCACAATAAGATAATGAGTGGGCCAATTTCTGCAATACTGTGGCTAGTAATGCTGTTTTTTGTTGTAATTGTAACTTGCAACATTTATTATACTTATCTCATTTTATTTATTATACTTATTTCAAAATAGAAAGAAAAATTAGAAAATGAAAGAATGATAAGAATGTGTGTTGTTTTTTGAAAGGATCGAAATTCAGTTTGATTATCTTGGCAATTTAAAAATGGACTTAGGTTTCCATATATTTTTCAGTTATTTTCCAGAGATTTTGATCGTTTTAAATAATGGGGGAAATAATGACTAGTTGATATGTTTCTGATCCATTATATTGGTGTGACTCTCCTTTTTCTTAAGAATGGAGAATCCCTCCTTACCTCATGATGTTCTTGCAAGATAAATGGCAGATGTTCATAGTGAAACCTTTTTCGCTCTTTTGGGGAGAGTAAACATATTTCTTCGCTAATAGTTTTTATTTGGCAAAATTGAGTTTAAAAAATCAGATTTTTTGTTTCTTCAATATCGGAAACATAATTATATAAATTAATTATATAATTAAATAATTATAATTTTTTCTTCACAGAATTTACGACCCGATTTTTATAGTCTACATACTGACATCTCTTAAACAAGCTTTCACACGTTAATTTTCAATAAGTGATAACAACTTATTAGTGGGTCACATGTTATCGTTGATCATATCAGTTCAGTAGATACTTGGCGCAATATTTCCTCTTGCCCGTCCAAAATTTGGGCAGTATTGTCTAAGCGTTTTCTCTTTAATAACAGGGTGAAATTCTAAATTCCTGAGATCTGCCTCAGAAAAATGTGTTTCGCAGTATGTTGTTTATTATTTGTCTAGTTACATTCGCTAGATTTGAACCAATAAATCAAGTCTCACGACATTGCACCTAAGTTTGGATTAGGGATAAGTATCTAAACATATTTGTGCAAGGAATATAAATCGAAGATTATAGGAATTTTATATTGTCAACTACTTCTTAATTTTATGAAACACTTAGCTTTATGTGCTAAGCCCGAGATTATTTGATAAAAATACTTTTTTCTCTCTAAAAGTATTTGAATTTATATTATTTTATCATCTAAAATAATATAGCCTTGAGAATTTCCTACATCAACTTATTCCAGAGATTTATTAAATCATTCCTTATTACATTTACTTCTTGTATCTAAAAGTTTTGTGTCTAAAATTAATACAGAGAATGAAAATTCCGAAGACTTTATGTCCTCTTTATATTTTATTGCTTTCAAAAAAATCACCTTGTATCAGATTTAACCAATACAAATTTGTTTAAAAACTTTGGATGAATAATATTTTGAAAGTTATTTGCATAAATGATAAAAGCAACATGTTCGTTAAACACTTATAAATGTATATAAAATGTGGAAAACTCAAAAAATAAAAATGTTCATTGCACTTGATGTTATATAATAATACAGAGGATTTTTGTGTATATGTACAAATATAAACACATTTTTTTATTTATAGGAAATTTAATTATATATAATGAAGATAGAGTTATTTTTACAACAAAAGAGTAAAGTTTACATTCTACAACTTCAGTTCTTTGTTTGTCCAGACGAGCGCTAGCGAATGTGACAGCTGAACGATAGTTGTAAAAGGACTTGACCCTCGCGTTAAATATTATAATATTTTTTCTACAACAGTAGAAATCTCTAAAAGATTGTTGTTCACTCATTGAAATGAGGAAAGTTAGGTCCAGGAATGCTGTAGAATGTTTAGGCAAAGCTAAGCAAATTTTATTATGTTTTCTAGTTTTTCATTTCTTGTTAAATTGTTTCCATAATCTTAAAACAGGTGTTTACTTTATGAACATCTATTTTATTTCAATATTAATATATATTGTACCAATTTCTTCCAAAATTTAAAATTTGTTTATTGAAAGATAGCACCTTGTTTACTTTTTAACCACTGATCTTAGTAGAATAATTTTCACGTTATTAATCTGTTGTAGAAAAAATATATATATTAAGATTAATTTGTTTTATGTTTTATATTATAATATTATATACTTTACATTGGTAGGAATTGCATTTAGCGTTCAAGTATAACATATCCTTATAGCTAAAGTAACATCTTTAAACCATAATTCTATTTTTTTTTTTTTTTTTTTAATTAAAAAAATATATTTTCATTTTACCGTAGTTTATGGATTAATGATAAGAAGAAAAAGGAAAAAGTTTTTTTTCCACATCTGACATACATTATTAAAACTCAGAATTTCCACAAAAAGCAAATTAATGATTTTATTGCTTCAAAGTTGGCAAAAACGTACAATATCTTTATTATAATGATTTAAGGCAATTTTATTTCCTCTTTTTAGGTTTTTGCTTTCAACCCAAAATACTTTTTAAGAACATTTCTATATATTTTTACAAAATATATAGTTCAAGGAAATCTTCACAGACATTATTGGCTGAGCAAATCGTGAAAAAGAAAATTATACTTCCAGTTGTCCATTTATAAATCTTCATGTGGAATATGTTGTGGTAAAAACCAAAAAGAGAAAACATTTTATTTGCAGAATCATATTACACTGAGGCTGTGTCCATGTTGCATACACTGCATGAAATTCAGCTACTGAATACATCCACAATAAATAATTAAATGCCTCTGCCAAAAAAAAATGTTGACATTATAATTCATTTATTCAGTCATATTATTAATAAAACAATAAATATGAACGAATTAATCAATTTAACTTATAAAATTTATTTTTCCAAATTATATTTCATTTTCAGATATCCTAAATAGATATGTGTCATTTGCGGAATCGGTTGATCTCAAAATATATAAAGATTGAAAACTAATTTTCCAAAATCTAATGCCTATTTACTAATTCCTCTAACGGATTACTATACAAATAAAAATAACAAAACAAACGAAAGTAAGATTTGATCAGAATTTACTATATAATGATTATTGTGTTCTAATGATATGTCTTATCTTATGTTTTAAATTTAAAGAGGAAAGAATTATCAATAAATATTAAAAAGAGATTACCATTCTGTCAGTATTTTAGCAATTGTATTTTTCCAAACTCTTTACGATTTAATGTCTTTCTTTTGACCAGTTTTTAGTGGTAAGAATTTTTCTTTTTATGACAAAAAGTTGTGCTTTTTAACATTCCTGCCCAGTAAATGAGAATATGTATAAAAGTATTTTTATTATATCAATATGTATTAAATTATTTATTAAGATCAGGTTTTTCTAAACTCATTTTTTTTGTTTCACATAAAAAAATGAAACTACTGTATCGAGTTTTATTTTTAAATTTTCAAAATAATAAAACATTGAACTTGGAAGAGCTTTAAAACTTATCAGACCGCGCAACGGGAATGAGTGGAAAACTCTTAATATTTATAACAATTGTTTGGATAAATTTCTTTTCTTGTTTATTTCATTGATTGTATTCATTAATAAAAAAGAATTGGCCTCATGCCATTGTTATGAGAGTCATTATTTATTTTGAAATTATGCCAAATTATTTCATCGGAAGTTTCATTCATTCCTTCTTTATCAGCAATGATTTTGTGATTTTTTTTTTTCTTCTTTTTTAATTATTATATGTAAAAATATTATTAATGTAAACAAATAAATAAATGTGCATTTGTATATATAGATATTTCTTTTTTTTTCACTTATAAGTTGAGTTTTTTAAATTCACCACTTTTTTTTCATTTTGGTACTAATATTTGTGACTTATGAAACTGAAACAATACTTTTTTAGTTTCTTTTATAACTTGACAATATACGTTGGTAATCTATTATTGAGAAGAGTTTTTTTTACAAATGATAGCAGGTGTTTAGGCAATACATTAAGTTTGCTCTTAAATAATTTCTTTTTGACAATCCAGCCTCTTTTTTTTTTGTTAATTTTTATTTTGTCTACCTTAGCTTTTGTTGAATTTTAGCCAGAAAAAAAATGTTTTAAAATAGAATGGATTTGGTATATATACGGGGTGCGTGTGTATTTGCATGGTTAAATATGTTTCTTACTTTTAGGAGAATATTTTATGAAATCATAAATGATTTAATGATTATAAATGTTTTCCTGCATTATGAGCTAAGACATTTTTGGCCAGGTTTTTTTTTTTTTTCACATTAAAAAGAGAAATCTATTTCAGCCGTCTTTTATTTTTTTGGCCAGTAACTTGGAGAAATCCGTGAGTGTTGTATACTATTTATCTTTCACAGACCTCGGTGTGTTTTACAATCCTGATTGTTTGCCAGGAGAAACAGGTGACAACAATCAGGAACT
This sequence comes from Triatoma infestans, assembly GCA_011037195.1. NCBI lineage: Eukaryota > Metazoa > Arthropoda > Insecta > Hemiptera > Reduviidae > Triatoma > Triatoma infestans. Next base: position 46,161 of record JAAEAF010001668.1, on the reverse strand, counting down.
TCTAACTTTAGCCTTCTTAATGTCCAACATCAGGTGGTCTATCCAAGTACTTTAAAGACAGTTTATACATGGAAATAGTAGTGAAATGTCTTTATCTCTAGTTAGTTGTCTGGAATACAGTTTACTTTCTTATTTTAACAAGTGTTTTGAATTTTTTCAACTTCAATTGTACAAATGCTAATTTCTCTTTTGTTTATACTCGGTACTGTTTTAGGTAAATAAAAATTTCTAAATAAAAAAAAAAAAATCGTGATAGATTAGTGGTAGAAATAATAATGATTGTAGGAGTTGGCGTTAAGGTGCGAATAATTTTACCAAAATTTGTAAGAGCTGGTGCATCACCAACATTAGTTTGTCAATATGATCTGTTGGGTAAAGCCTTATACACAGTTAAGTGGTACAGAGGTCAACATGAATTCTTCAGGTATATGCCTCAACATAAACCTACCATGACAGCCTTTCCAATACCTGGCATAGAAGTAGATGTAAGTTTGTTCAGTTTTTAATTGTAATATATTATAAATATTTTCTTTCAAATTTAATTGATTAAATTACTCCTCCAATCAGATAATGGGTTCAGGTGCCCACCAAGTGACACTAGTTAACGTTTCTACAAATATAAGTGGCCTGATTAAATGCGAAGTTTCAGCGGAAGGTACATTCAGTACTGGTTGCGATTCTGCAAATCTAAAAGTCATTGGTAAAATAAAATATAAAAAAAATTATAATAATTTACTTGAAATACCTAATTTTGTGTGTATATATTTGTAAAAACGAATTATTTCTCTATAGAAATGGGTATCCGTAATCCAGTTATAATTACTTCAAATAAAAGTAATTATATGAATTTTGAATTACCAATAAACTGTTCTGCACAAGCAACTGATCCACCACCAAAAATTACATTTTACATAGAAAATGAAAAGGTAAGTTGACATAGAGAGATAATTGTTATAAATTTTCTATTTAACAAATTAGTAGTTCAAAACTGGGGCTTTTGGAAGTACAATGCAGTAAAAGAAAGTAATTTGAAATTCCGCACTAGTTGTTTTGAAGTTGGAGTGGTTAAAATCAGTTAACCGTCTGAATTCAGTAAAAATTTTACTTCCAATAAAATTTATTTTAATGGAGTTTTAGTGAATCAGTAAAGTGAACGCTACCTCTATCATTTCTATAAATTCTACAATTCGTAAATATTTGTAAATTATGAGATTTACTTAATGTTTGATAATATTGTTTAATACATGGCATGTTGAAATTTACAAAAGAACTAGTAGTTGTCATGAAAATGAACGACATATTATAAAAATAACCGTTTAGACGATCTTCAGACGGGCTTTAAAAATAAAAAATAGATTTGTATTAGAATAGGCATGATCTACAACATGTAATTTAATAAATTCGCAAAATTGGTATTTTATTCCTATTACAATAGGATTTAGATAGTTGGAAATTTTTTGTTCTCATTAACATTGATTTTGCAGCATTAAAAATAATGATCAATTTATTCTAAAGATTTGTCACAACTAAAGCAAAGTCGTGGAGAGAACGAAAAACTGGGACTATTAAGATTTTAGGCGATTTAAATGCATGTAAGAAGTTGGTAGAAAATGTGTTAATCGGAACTTGAAAAGTATAAAAGAGCGTATCTTGAGGGTGTTTCGCACCAGACATTTGATCGCTGAACATCCTCATTCCCATTTTTCTCAACGCCCAATATTCCATTTCGGCTAAAATTAACAATTAAGTATATGTGTTTCTGTGACTATAGTATAGATTTGCACAGGAAAATCAGTTTACGCACTGTTCTAGAGTGTATGTGTTTATGTGACTTAATTGGTTGTATAAGGCGAGTTTTTACCTATTTAGGCCATTTTAAAAGTTTCGTACTATACTCCTTGCTTGGAACGTTAAAAATATAAAACCTCAACGGGTGGAAATACACAGTTTAAAATTATATAGCATAAATTTACGTGTTCTTGGAGGCAATTCTATTTACTATCTTATATTTTATTATTGCTATTTGGGAAACTACATAATCAAAAATATTGTTTTAATATCGTCTAGTAGTAGACATATTATAGAACGACTAATAAGTAAATAATTATAAGACAGTATAAACAAACCTTTAACTTACATAAATCTATGTTGTTTCTCACACCTAACACATACAATGTGCTGTACATACAAAAATCTCACATAATCCATTAGGTCATAGAAACATTCTTCCTATGTATAAGAAAGAATTATTTAAGGTTTTATGATTCCTTGTTTTTTGTTATTACATGTTTTTTTAATTATATATTTGCAGGGCCGGCTAAGATGTCGATTTAGCGTCCCAGACTGCGCCCCATGTTATGTCTATTTAATCTATCTATTCTGACCTTTTGTCATTTCTAGAACTCGGCACATGAAGTACGCACAAATTTTTGTTTTCGTTGGTTCGTTGTTAGATATATATATATATATATATACTTGGCCACAAAAAAAGGGGTAGTTTTTTCATTAATTAATAACATTTATTGCTACAATCTATTTTTAATCTAATAAACTAGCTAAATAATACCTTATAGTGTAAATTTTACAATATCTGTTGATTTGGATTGTTGTGAAAAAGTAAAGCTTGAAACGAAAGAAAAAATTGAAATTATTTTTTACAAAATTTTGTTAACTTATATTTCTCACTCCTAGTACTTCGTATTCTCGGGCAATACTCAGTGCAGCAGAATAATTGAAGACTAATCGCGAGCTCTATTATTCCCTCCCGGCTCACACCTCTTGAGCTTGTCCCATAGATGTTCTATGAAACCCTAAAGGATTCACGTCTAGAGAACGTGCTGGCCAATCGATCACATTTATACCGGCTTCTTTCAAGAAGCGGTTGGTAATTCTAGCTTGTATGATCTGGCGCTATCATGCATAGCATGAAACTGTCTCCAATAAATGGAACAAACGATACGACTGCTTCTAGAAGGTCTTCAACATACCTAGCAGTGTCATTGCGCCATTTTTAACAAGTAACATATTAGTTGTAAGCATAAATATTACAAAGCTCGTACGGTGTCCAGAAGTTATTGTGTTTTTATCTAGAAAAATATGTGTCCCATTTTTTTTATGGCTGCGAGTATTTAATATTTCGATAAAAACAAATCGTTTTGCAAATATTTTGGAGGCCTACTAACATGCAAATAAATATTTTGGGTCTCCTGAATTCAGTACAAAACTCCAACCGGCCCTGTTCAATTGTAATGATAATTACTCGAAATACATAAAATTGGAAAGAAAATTCAAATAATGGATTTTAAAAAACACAGGTAAGCTCAGAAATGATTACAGATCTAGCACCTGGACTAGCATCTCTTTCTCCATCAGCTATCATCAACAAATTTCCATTACATTCTACATATAATATGCCATTGTGGGTGAGGTGTGAAGCGGCAGTTAAAGGCATATATCATTTGACCAGTTCAAGTGTCCCCATCCTTCCAGATGCTGTTTCAAGTAACTATAAATCTCTCGCTGAAAATATATTATTCTTCTCTTGTAAACATTTTATTTGTCAAATTAATTAGGATAAAATAATATCTTTGTTTTCAGTGAGTTCTTTCTCTAATCATCAGGCTTCTTCTCTACCAGTGATATTTATGTGTTGCTTTATAGTATTTATTCGTCAGTATTAGTTTGTATAATAAATTAGGCATTATCAATCTATTGATTGATTCTTTTTTTTTTTTATTCTATGTTCACTTAAGATATGCGGTTTGTGTCGGATTCTAGTCTTTTAGGGTTATATCAGAAAAATAAACCTTAAACAAACATTCGACTTTTAAATTTACTATTTGAGCAGGTCCAAAACATTAAGAATCAGTTAAGCTGCAATGTAGAATCCTTGTGAACATTAAATCTAAGGAATACAATTAACTAATAAATAAAAAGTTGACTGTTCCTTTAAACAAAAAATAGAAATGGAGGATTATAGTTAATTTTAGGATTACTCCGTTGTTTTGTCCAACCAAACATAACTAAAATCTTAGATATCCAATCAGGATAAGGCTTGCGACTGTTTAGGACTCGTTCCTTAAATAAAACAAATACATTGTTCTATACATTTCGAAATTTTTGCAAGAACTTCAGTTTTTATACTTTCAAACCAACAAAGATACTTTAAATGCCCCTTTAACAACCCAACACATGTTCCTTTCCCACCCAGCCGACCATATCTCCCTTTCACCTAGTTTAAGAGATTAGTTTTAAAATACAATTTAAAAGACCAGTCAGGTATAAACTGAATTTGTTCTGTGCAAGTTTATGTTATCACACTGTGACAAAACGCATCCTGAAGATGGGCGAACGCCCGAAACCGGTCGATGACCACAAAATAAAGCAGGCTGCCACGGAAAATGTCTCTGATAAAACTCAAAAGTTTTAAGTAGTTCAAGGAAAGTTAGTTCCAAAAACTATTGCTTGATCTAAAAACAAAGCTATACGTGAATTGTATCCTATTAAAAAAAAAGAATGACGTTTCATTTTGATTATCACATATAGTTGATAAAGGAGCAAAAAAAAAACAACAGATATTTGACTGAACGAGCCAACTTCAATGAACTTTTTTCTGATTAGATCTTATGAATTAGTTAATTAATTGGAATGAGACTCTTAGAGCGATCAAAGTTTGAAAAGCGAATTAGATGAGACAAGAAATGTAGCCTTGGATTGCTCTTCAGCTAGCAAATCTAGTTATGAATAAATTTAAAAATTTATCACTTGATTCTAGAAACATTTAGAAAACTGTGACAAACTTGTGTCCATTTGAGATATGAAATTTTTGTTAACTTTCATCAATTAATAAATGTTTTGGTGGGTTACATTCTCCACACAAGATAAAAAAATTTAGTTTTTGTTAAAAAAAATAAATACGCAAACCAAAAAAAAAGTAGGAGAGACTTTTTATAGTAGTTTTCATTAAATTTCAGGAGGATATCAAACTTCTCCCAAATTTCTTTAAGCCATAGAGCAAACTCAGGAGCTTATAAACTTTGATTTGGGCAAGTCTGTATTATCATTAACATTATGACATTGTTTATTGACACATCCTGAAGAGGGCCGAAGGCCCGAAATGCAATAAATTAGTACCATACCAACTTCCTACAGCTAAAACCAGACCATACCAGCTTCCAACATACCATACAGCCTAAAACCCAGCTCCTACCGGTCCAACCTATGCTTCTTTATATCGCCTCCTCGGCAAATCGTTGAAAATCCTTGCAAGTGCTTCATTCTCTAATAACAAAGGCAAACTTTTATTGTCCAAGCATCATGAAAACCAATATCCCTTTATAGCTGCTGACGCAAATCGGCATACTTAGGGCAAACCAATTATAACATGCTCGCTCACTTCCTCTTGCCCGCACCTGCTATTCCCATTATCCATCAGACCCATCCTGGCCCATTTTTCGTTTAGTTGGCCGTATTCCGTCACCAAGCGTGAAACCGCCTATGACTGCATATGAAACCACAGCAATCAGGATGCAACCCTTGATTGCATCCTGCAAAAACAAGGACGTAGTCCTCCTCTGGTCCAGCAGAAAAAAAAAAATTGATTGATTTTTTGGGGAGTTTGAGGAATCAGCAAAATTAAGCTTTCCTCTAAAGTTTCCCACATATAGCTTTCTTCTTTTTTTTTTTTTTAATTAAAAGCGCGTAAACAGCTCTGGGCATTGGCATCGGGCATCTTCGTAAAGTTTTCCTTATTGGCTTTCTTTTTACTTTCTCTTACTTCCTAGTAATTGTGTCAAATTTTCGATATCGAGTTTTCACCGGAAATATCCGTTTTGAGGTCCCCTGAGTCCAAAAAAGTGGTTTTTAGCAAATGGTGTGTGTGTGTGTCTGTGAACAGCATAGCTCAAAAACGAAAAACGTAGAAAGTTGAAACTTGATATTCCGTTTAGGTATCACCATGCCATTTGACAGTGGGTCTTCTGTAAAAATTCCTCAACCGCAAGTACCACTTTACTTGTTGTTTTTTTTTACTTTTTTGCGTTTTACTCAAAAATGGCTCCGACGATTTTCTTCAAACTTAGTATGTCAACTACACATACGAAGAGCAACAGTTTTTATTTGAAATATTTTTCTGTAAAAATTCATTTAAGGGCAGTTATGGGGGAGGGGTGTGGTTAGGTTTTTCATCTAAATTGCTATTTCAGTTTATTAAACAATTCTATTATGTAAATAATGTTAATTAGAATTGAATATGTTGTTGAAATTCGGAGTTTCAAAAAATCGGATAACCGGAAGTGCGTTTACATTACCAATTTACTTAATGACTTTTTCACTTTTTCGCGATTTTCTTGAAACTTCATAAATAAACTAAACATATAAAGATCTACAACTTTCATTTAAAACATTTCTCTGGGAAAATTCATTTAAGGACACTTTTGGAGGAGGGGTTGGGTTATGTTATTCTCTAAAGTGCTATCGTAGTTGATTATACAATTCTATCATCCAAACAAAATTAATTAGAAATAAATCTCTCTCTCTCTCTGCATGGCATTACAACCCTTCAGTGGGTCCTAGCCTCCTCAATGGGACACCCAACAGGTTCCTAGTATCACTGGAGACACCATCCTGCCATCTTAATTTCGGCCTACCGATTTTTCTTGAGACACCTATTGCTCCCTCGAGTAACTTTTTTGGAACCTCTCCTTCCCTCATTCATACAACGTGACCTGCCCATTTTAGTCTGTTTAGCTTTATAGTGCTCACTAAGGGGCGGGTATTGGTTCTGAGCATGGACTTGTAAGTGGGAGGACCCCAGTTCGAGTTCAGCGTATAACTGCTAAATTTTATATTTGTTTAAAAATTATTAATTGTAAAGTAGGTGCTTCCGACCCCGGCCACGACACCTAATTTGGTAGTTGGACGTTAAGCCCGCCTGAAAAAATAGGCATTACTTTACTTTTACTTTTAGTGCTCACTACATCTGGTTCGCCAAAACTTTACATACAATTCCTTATTTTTTCCTTCTTCTCCAAAATTAGAAATAAATAGATGGGCAAAATTCCGAGTTTCAAGAAAATTAGTAAACCGGAAGTGCGCTTTTACTGGACAGTTTTTTCAGTTTTCGACGAATTTCATTAAATTTGGTACACTAACTATAAAATTTGTCAAATATAATTTTGAGAACTGAAGTAAGATATAGTTGTGTGAGTGTTTCACATCAGATTTTTTTCTTTTTAATTAAAAGCGCGTAAACAGCTCTAGGAATTGGCGTCAGGTGGCGTAATTGATGCTGGCCTCTACACAGTGATCACTCATTAAAGACAACACTCTGTCCATTACCGGACAGTGTACTGTAGGGGTTCTACGAAGAGAAAATCTGAAGGCTAGCACTCCTGGATTCGCTAAAACCAGCGAGCTACCACTGAACTGATCACTTCTCTTACCTAAGGCTTAAAACTTTCCTGTAAAGCACAATATATCACTGAAGGAATTTATGTCATTTTTTGGGGAATAGCCCAATAACATCCTGCTACAATGTTAATTACTTCGTCTGCATCTAAATACTGTAACATAGTCCTAAATTAATATACTGCAATCATGACCACGTTGCGTAGCAAGTAAGTGGGGGAGTCTATGCACTTGTTAATAAAGTAAGGCTCTCCACGAGTTATATATAGTTAAGAGCAAATTTAACATTTATTAAAAAATTCCATTTATAAAGAAAATTAGTCCATTAAAATTGTGATACTTCCAATAAGATTAAGCCGTGAGAGTGATTCAAACCAATTTTTGTTGTTGTTGCATCCTTGTTGCAAAAAGGCTTATATATTCGAATGCACATAGGAATTTGATTATAAATGGAACAATATGAGGTGTTAATAAATCATTTGTAACAAAAATGTAACTTTTAAACTATTTCAAAGGAAACCTAATATAATGATTTTTGCCTATCTATTCTATTGTAGCACGGATTCTTCCAACAGAGAATAGACAGTCTAGGCCAAAAACGGTTCTCGCACATTCGGAGCGGATTTGATAGAGTTATTATTAATACAGATCTGTATTGTGGGAGTCCTCAGCCGGAAACTCGCGAATAACTGCTACATTTATATTAATAGTTATAAGTCTTTACTTTTTTTCTTACCTTCCCGCTGCTTTCAAAAAAATAAAATAAAAACACGCACATAACAACCCTCGTATCGTTAATAAAAGTTGAGATTCTGCTGTGTGAAGTATCTCCGACTTCAACCGGCACCGGAGATGCGCCAAATTTGGAAATCACCTATATAATTTTAAAGAAGAACCTATGGGAATCAAAATCGGACTGCTGGTACCAGAAGCGAGAGCGTTACCAATCTAAGCTAACCAGAAGATCCAATTTTGGGCATTAAGTTACTTTCCTCATAAAACTAATTATTGTAACTGCTAAACTTTGTGTCTATAAATGATTGTTGATCACTGCAAATTATGTTCATAGAAACATTTTTGTTATGAATAATGTTTTGTTCCCTTCAATGTTTCCTTTATTTATGATCAAAAAATACCCAGCTCTCTATTCATTACCTTTTTATCACAATATAAATTTAACATAAAAAAATAAACAGCTTTAAATTAATCGCATAACAATTTAGTTTATAGGTATTTTAGTCTATCGGATTTTTATTAAATTAAAAAACAGAAGAAGACAAGTTTACTATTCGTAACCGTTCGGCCACTTGATCGGCTGTTATGATAAACCACTTCATGTGTAAGATATGTTTCTTGTTTTTTAAACAGCATAGAAATTCATGCTTTTGCAGTATCTCAGCTGCAGTTTATTGAGAATAAAATTTCGGTGTAAGCCCCCCTTCTTTTTATCAATAAATAGTCCAATAATCGGAAAAAGATTTAACTAATCCCTTAGTAATTGCTTTCAATAGAATTCAATGTTCTCAATAAGAAGACAAATTAAGTTAGTGAGCCGCATATTTGAAGTGTTCTCAGAAACGCTTGATTTTAGCATTAAAGCTCTACCTTGATTTGATAATATATAGTTATATGTAAATATCTATATTCAATCTATATTTTATATTTGAAATATAATTATTTTTGTACTGTTTAGTTTAAGCTAGTAATGTAATAAAAAGGAAAGAGGCTGTATTATTATAATTATATAACAGAGGCTCTTTATTTGTTAAATTATTTAGGAATAATTTTTTTTTTAATATAAACTTTGATGTAAAAATAATAATAAAACTTACACATTGAGAGGTATATTTAACACATTATGCTTATTTATGTATAATTATATTCTTCATATCTATTATCAAACCAATCACTGATAAATTTTGTACTTAACAATTTACAAGACAATAACACTTGATAAGAAATCTAAAATTCAAAGTCATTATTTAATAAAACTTCTATGCGTTAAATAATAATGTATTGCTTACATAACAAATATATTATTTGGGATTAATAAAATATAATTTTTAAACAATTGTGAAAAAATGTGTGTCATAAAGTGCCAATCAATGTTACCAAAATATATACATATCTTTTAGTTTTATGATTTTGAGAATTTAACAATGAATAAATAGAAGTAATGTAAAAACGTTTTTTCAATGAGGACCTTCCTACGTTCCAGAATAAAAACTAAGATTTCATCTTGTTAACTTTTGTAGGAAAAATAAAAGTATGGTCCCTTTATATATTTTGTTAAAAGGCTGCAGATTATCACAGATATGTAATTGCATGCAATAAATGCATATGACGTACATTGTTATTTTCATAAAATATGTACCTCCAAGAAAAATGAACTTACAACTATATTACAGGCTGGAAGAAACAATAAAACAAATATAAGATATTAATTTTATGTTCTATAACTGATTACCACAATACACATTTATTCTCTGGATTCATAAAAGATTTTCTTGGGCAATCCCATACTTCAGCAAAATCATCCAAGTTACTTAATGTCCCTAAAACTCTAAATTTGTTGGGACTGTGTACATCCGCTAAGGACAATATCTCATCTTCAAGTGTAGTTTTTTCGCACCATACCTGCAAATAATTATTACATTCTAAAATTATAATATTTGCAAAAAAAAAAAGAAGAGTATTAATATTGTAAGTTCTTTACTCTCTGACATGGTGTTAAAAGAAGTACTGGTTTTGTCAGATTTCATAAACAGAGTTCTGCAATTTGATTCACAAAAGTATTTTTTTTTAAGAATTTAGTCTGACTGTGTCCTCACACACAAACCTCATTCCCTGTTTGGATAAGAAACTGAAGATTTCAGTCAAAGTCAATTAATCGGAAATAACAATGTATTATATTGTATTTACGAGTTTTTTACGATTTTTTTAAAAAGGACTCCAAAGATTCTCAGTAAATCTTATCTACTTACACATGTTTCTAAGTAAATTGAGTTTAGGAGGATTAGGCTTTCCTCCAAAGCGCAATAGAATTCTGTACAGTTGCACCTACATTATATTAATACAATTAAGTGTAAAACTTCCACGTTTGAATCATATTTGTCTACTAAAGTTCCCAATGCAGCAAAAGAGAGGAGTGCAAGTGTTCAGCACTCGATATTTTTTTCCAGTAACTGTAAGCTTACGTTAGCATAGGCAAGGAAAAATAGTTGTTCATGTGTATAATGATCCATTCCGGGCAGATATGGTTCATGTCCGTTGCGTTTCAGAAAATACTTGTAAGCATGAAATGCCTCTCTCACACCACCATTATCGGCAATATTTTCAGCTAATGTTAGAGTCCCATTCAGCTAAAAAAATAATAATAATAATAAAAAATATTGTTTCTAAATATTTAAAAACTTAAATTTTACAAATCACATTATGATACCCTATCTGTTTTGGTATATCCAAAACCACTGTACTGGTCTACAAAACATTGTGCTCTAGAGTAGTATTCTTTTGTCATATCTTCATCCCACCAGGCAACTCTTTTACCTTCAAAGTCATAATCTTTACCTGAAAATGAGAAAAAATAATTAGTACATTTTTGACAACATAGCGTATGCGATTTCAATGACAGTTATTTATTTACCTTCCACATCAAATGCATGAGTAAGTTCATGTCCTAAAATTGTTCCTATTGCTCCATAATTCATTGCCCTAAAAAAATGACTATAATGTTACAATTGTAACTGATTACTTAAAAATATTGAAATGTTATTACCATTTTCCCTATATTTTAATAGATGAAGGCCATTTATCTCAAACATAGCGCTTCTCTATAAAGGCCTATGGAATGATCAATGAACAAAAGCATTCACAGATTTTATCTGCACTCTCACTTAGAACGGGCGTTCGCTTAGCAAAACCATTTTTTTTCCATTTAATTTATATTGATGATTTCAAATGATAAATGGTTGCTCTGTTTCAAAAAGTTTTAATTTTTTTTCAAACTGCAATTATTTCAAATTTTCGCCGAAAGAATTCATTGTAGTCTCGAGTCAGAAAAAAACATTATTTTCTCTTACTAATATAATCAGGCAAAATTGTCATGGAAAAAAAAAATTAAAATTTTTCTTGAATATTTAAACAAATAAGTTATTTGTAAAAAAATTAATCTTAAATTCTAAAATTAATAAGAATGAACAAGACAAATGTTAGCGGCAGGACAGACAGCTAGTCGCCCAAGTCTAATAATAACTATTGCTTTAAATTATTTTAAACTTACTCTAATCCTAGAAAATAGAAGGGAGATTGTAGAATACCAGCCGGTATCGCTGCATGTAAGCAATTTTTTATTTTTAGTAACGTTAAAAAAAGCTAAGCTGGATTTTTTTTTTAAATAAAGAGCCACTTACCAACTGCATTGGCGGCTCTTCCATAAAAAGCGTTAACTTCTAATGGATCGGCAACCCATCTAAAATCAAAATGAATCGTCAAAAAAATGAGCAAAAACGTGCTATGAATATTAACAAAAAAAAAATCAAATAATAAACTTATCATACTCTTGGGTTTTATTTGATGGAATATCGCCTAAAGTACTTAAAACTTCTTTAACTTCTGCTGCCTTAATAAGCACCATTGAAGTCAAAAATTGTCCATCTATAACTTCAATCTGTAATAATAAAATAGATATAATAAAGTAAGTATTATCATGAAATAGAAATATTCTAATTGAATATGTTGGCTTCTTACATCTTTATACAGGGATTCAAGTTCACCCTCTTTTAATAACCACTGTGGATAACCAATATAAGTTTTTATTGAAGACGCTTTCTTCCATGTGTTTCTTTTGGTTTTTTCATCCATCCATATTAAAGAGTCAACAAGAGTATTAAATGATGTTGTGATGTCCTTCAACATCCACTCAACCTTCAAAAAAAAAATATTATTAAAGGCAAAATCGTTCCTAATACTAATTTGTTTCTCAAGTGGCATAAAAAAAAAACATTACAATATAAAGAAAAATAAGAGCAATATTTAAGAGTTTTGGTCCTTTCCCACTATGGGGATAATAACAATAAGAAGAAGAAGAAAAATTTATCAACAAATAAGAAGTGATTACAATTTGATGCTTCAACTTGCTGTTACCTCAGAGAACTGGAAGAACTGGAAGGAATACAACAATTTCTTATTATTTTCTTTAACTATTAATCGTAATGGGCAGATTTTCGAAGTTCGGTAATCAAAGGATATGTTTTGAGGATAACTGATACGAAAATGTAGCATTTAGAAACTGATCTCTGAGGTGTGCGTATATCTCAAAAAACGAAAAATCGAAAGCAATACAAACGAAATTTCGTTTAGGTATCTCCAGGAGATAATTTTAGACAAAATCTAAAAAAAAACCTTTACTGAAAGTTTTTTTTTAATTTTTCATGATTTTTTTGAAAACTTTAAACTTTATATCCTATTTTTCATTTTTATTTGAATTTTTTTTTTCAAGAAAACGTGATTTTAGGGGGCCCTGGGACATTGGTGACGTTAGTTTTCATCTAAAATGTTCTTATCTCTCTTACGGTAAAACGTCTCATTAAGAAAATGTTAAGAAAATTTCAAGTTGAAGAATATTTGTCAAAATTGAGAAATATATAAGAGAAAATCATGCGAATTTATACAATGATTATATTATACAGATTTATTAAATACAGATCATATTATTATACTATTTTTTACTGAATTTCATTACTAAATAACACGGGCATTTGAATTGTAACGAAATTTACATTTTAAGTATTAAATGTAAAATTTGATTTTCATTTCCCCGTCTATTCATTTATCGATTTACAATTCTCATCATTCAGGACCTTTCCAAAATATCTCAATTGTCAAAAAGCAGAAACTAAACAATTAAAGGTGAAACTTTACTGTTATGGGTTTTCTGCCTTGAAAAATTATAGTTTGCAGTGGAAAGAAATTACATTTTGAAAACGAATGTAAACAATATTAAACTTTACAATTAGTTAGGTAACCCGAGGGTTACAATTAAAGATTTGGTAAAATCTGTTCCATGATTAGTCAATAAGTGATCTTTTTCTGCAAATATTCCGTCACTATGGTATAGAGTATTACGTTGTTGTATTTTAACAAAGAAATGAAATCTTTTAAATGGAGAAAGTAACAGTAAAATATGATTTTTTTTTTTCTGAAATTTGTGGAAGCGGGTACTAGAGGTCAAGGTTACTTTTTTTATACTAATGATCCGCTTCTAAAAACTATAACTTGTTAAGCTTTTTTATATGAACAAATATATGTACATTTATTTGGGAATACGTTCTATCTTTGGTTAATGTTTATTCAATGAAGGTTTTGCTGCAATCTAAAAAAACAGTAAATATATAATCAATTGTAACTAATTCTATGATCTGATTACTACAATATTCAGATTTATAGAAATGAAAATATTCAGAAACGCCATCTTAAAATTATTCAATACCGTTACGTTACTTCTATGAATAACTATAACTAGGAAATTCAGTTTCATTATCAAATGTGTTTAAAAATTAGTGTGGACAAAAGTTGTTTAGGGCTAATTTCATATATTCAAAATACTGACTATAGTTTCTTCAAAATGCAACTGGACCTTTATTTAAAAAATACAATTCAATAGGAAGATAAACTTAAAATGGGGGGGTTCTTACTAATCCGATTCTTCACATCCTCCCACCGTGAGACAGGTCAACAGGTCTCAATGCACTTTAAGTGGATAGTTAGTCACAATATTTAGCTGGAAGCCTGATTCTTCTTCCTCTTCGGGTCGATCCTTTGTTAAACGTCTGTACATCTCCTTGCAAAGGTTCTGGTAAACCTCGAATCTCCTTTTTCTCTTTAGGTATAAATTCAACAAGCCTTATGTTTTCGGATGCTCGCATTTCTAAAGAGTGGATTCTTTGAAGTGGCCTGAGTAGATGTCCAGTACTAGTGCGGAGTCTCGCTAACCTAACTTGTCCGTCCGCACCTAATATTAATTCTTCCACTACTGCTAAGGGCCAATTTAATTACTTCATATGATCGCTGCTAACCAAGACAACTTCCCCGATCGACAGTTTCCTTTATTCTTCCTTTTTTATATTTTGTCTTAAGAATCCCAAGATACTGCGAACGAACTTTTCGTCGCAACTCGATTAAGACTTTAATGATCCATCTAAGTAATCAACCATGCCATCCATCTTCCCGAATGTCTTTCATAAAGATAGTTAGTGTAATGGAGTCCAGTCTTCAATGCTATCAGATACGTAAGTCAACGGTCTACTATTCATTATCGTTTCGCAATCAACCAATAAAGTATACATCTGTTAATAAGCTAGACAAGTTTTTCCCAGGATCTTTCTCAAGATATTCTTCATGATTCTTACCAATCGCTTCCACCAAGGAGAATCAGGAGGTATAAAGATTCATTTCACACGATATCCACGAGTTGAGTTTTCCTCTTTTGTCCAATCTATTTGGTCAGAATAGTCTCTGCGCCTACGAAATTCGTACTATTGTCGGTGTACAGTACTCTAGGGCTTCGTCATCTATTGACGAATCTTCTGAAGGCTTCAAAAAAAGTGTTGGTATCCATCGATGTGACGAACTCTAGATGTACCGCTCTATAAACGGCACATGTGAAGAGACAAACATAAACCTTTTCGCCACCTCTCAAATATAACAGCGTCGTCCATGCCTGTCACCTCAAAACAATATGTATCTCGAACCCGATTTAAGGGCAAACCTATACTAGCTGTATCCAAAGCCTTGGAGCTATATCTCTTACAACGCAGACATTTATTAATAACAGACTTCACTGCCTTTCAGTACCCAATATGATCTGTAAGTATTGTCAACAAAATCTGTACTCCGGATGTTGATTTCTAATACGTTGTTCATATATCATTATGGAGACAATCGTATAATTAGCAAGCAAGATAGTTGGGTACTTGAAGCTCATAACATCATCCTTCTGAGTTAATTTGGTTCGAACCTTCAAAATACCATCAGAATCAACGAAGGGAGAAAGTGTTCTTAGCGTTTTATGGTCGCATCCGGAAAAGGTTTCATGTTGCACTATTTGTAGAATAGTAGTCTCTGTGTGCAATTATTCATCACTCGAAAGATCTCCAACTAATTTATCGTTTCCTTTAAGTTGGCAGTTTCTTGCAAATCTGCAGCACCATCCCACCATTCATACTATTCTGCCGAATTCAGAGAAATAATTCAATCTGTCAGAAAAAACCTCTTGTTCATCTACAATAGGCAAATGGTTTAAAGTAATCCTTTTGATCTGTTTCTTATTGACTTCTAGTTCATTGGGTTCTGGACATTCTTCAGGCCACTCCGCGGGTGGTTGATACAACCAATAAGGTCCCTCCCACCATCGAGATGAGATTAACTGACCAACCGAGCATCCCCAGCTAGGCAAGTCTGCAGTATTTCTTGTTCCGGGCACGTGGTATCACTCATCTGTCGATGTTAATCTTCGGATCTCTTCTATCCTGTTTCTCACGAACACTCCCCATGGTTGATTCCGTTTGATGCATGCCAGTGTAGTGGTAGAATCTGTCCAATAATATTTTGCAACATCAATCCCTACAAACTCTGGCAGAATGGCTGAAGCCAGTCTTGCATCAATGAGTGTAGCCAAAAGCTCTAAACGCGGAATAGTCAAGCCAACCAAGGGTGCTAGCTAATCTACTTTTGGCTTGAACCAGACGTACCAATTTCTGAAAGGAGTATAATTAGTACCGCCATCATAGGAATGTTCCTATGCCCTCAAGTCAACTTGCCTTGGCCATAATGCGCGTAGCTTCTGCTATATCTCTTACTTCTTCTTCTCTATGTACGCTAAGGACGCAGTTATATACGTAAAATCCCTTAAGAAGTTTCATCAAGATAGTAGAGTTGTGTGGAGACTTCCCTTTCCTCAAGAAGATTTCATGCTTCAGTGATGTATGACTGCACAAAGTTGGAAAGAGCTAGAAACAACTCCAAAAACGACGCGTGCGTGCCTGTAAACAATTACATTACCTTCTTTAGTAATCCAAAAAAATGTAAATAATCCATATCTTCTTCGGCAATTATTATCTGTAGGAATGCTCGTCTTATATCAGCAGTAATTCCGAATTTTCCTAAACGGAACCTTATTAACAAGGATGGAATCAGTTCAATTAGGTTTATATCCTTCTCAAGGCAATCATTAAGAGAGTACGCATTCTTCATTCTAGCTGATGCATCGAATACTGGTCTTACAGGACTAGTGGGACTATTAGGTTTAAGTGCATGGCGTGTGGTAAGTAATGCCCTGAATTTTTATCATCTTCAATAAGTCTCTCGATAACTTCTTCTCTCAACCATTCACCCAGGATTTCTTCATAGGCATTGTAGTAATTCTCACTTTTCAATTTATTAACCAGCTTCTTTATTCTTTGTAATGCTAAATCATAATTAGTAAAGAGTGGGGGATGGTCCTCAATCCAAGGTAGCCGAAGCTCGTAACGTGAGTCTGAGAATCTAAGTGTCAAAATGTTTTTGAACCTGAGCTTCTATCTGTTCTATAGATTTTCTTTCAATTTGATCTTTAATCCCAAAAACATCAAGAGACCACAAGTCGGAAACTGGAGGGGAAACAGAGAACAGTGATGTTACTAACATTGTATTAAATTCACGGGCGAGTCATTTGGTAATCGACCCATGAGTGTCCACCCCAGCAATGTTTCCATTGCTACTAAGCCGTTTGATAACTACTTTCTGGCCAGTCAAAATCTATCTTGCCACATCCGATCCAATCAAAAGCTCTATTGGCCCATCTTCAGTTTCTGAAATCTTAATACTTTACTTCTTAAGCTCAGAATTCCAAAGTCTATCCTTTATACATGAGACTGAAGAGCGATTGTAGGCCTTAAATTTACAGAAATAATTTTCATCTACATTGGAAAGCCTAACCTCAAAAATGTTTTGTTTCTGGAGAGCGCTCTGTGCTCCACCGAAAAGGCAATGAATAAGTTCTTCTTCGGCCAAAGGAAAATAGTTCATATCAGCAGCTAGTCTTTGACTAATGTAAGACCTTTCGGAACCGGAATCTATTAAGGCCCTTATATATCTTTTACTGCTGTCGTTTCTCAATTTGGCTACCAATGTTTGTAATAGTACTCTACTGGAGGTGGAATTTGAGAGACTGTTTTCTTTATTGGGTTTCAAATGTTTCTCTTCTTTGTTGTCTTTAGTAGCTGAACACAAGGCGAGTGCCGCCTTGAACAAATTGTGCATTTTAATTTCACATGACAGTCCATCATACGATCCTTTAGGAACACAAATGAAACAATATCTTGCTTTAGATAAAATATTCCTTTTTTCAACCAAGGGCATTTTTAATGTTTCTTTACACGTGTGGCTAGGATCTTATCCCTTGCAAAATATACATAATATTTTCGTACTCTCAATATTAATTAGTTCAGTTGCCGTAGGCGTTCTTTCTTTAAGGCGAAAGAATCTTTGACTAGAGATCTGTGTTGTGCTTATTCTACTTCTCTTTTAAGAAAACCCAGCAATTTTTCTAATCTCTCATCTAATTTTGTATCTGTTGTATCTTCATGGGTTCGCTGCAAGCACATAAACATCCTCTGGTAAGCAAGACTCAACAAGTGGGTATATTAACGCTGCACAGGTATCTAACCGGATGCCACGCCTAAGGTTTCCAATGAACGCAGTTAACTTTCTAAGCTATCAAACATGCCAATTCAATTTATTTTCTTTGAAAAATTATTTATTACTAATTTTATTAATTCTCAAGTATACACTTCTATTAATAAGTCTTTTCCACCAAATCGTGCTTTAAGGTTGTTTATAGCTTTCTCATAATTCTCCTCCGAGGGAGGGTAACTGGCAACAAACTGATAGGCCTTCGAGTTGGTATCATGCATTGTAATAAGTAATCAAATTTATCACCCTTTGAGATACTTTCATCACTATCTATTCGCTAAAATTTACTTCAAAACGGAAGCCAATCTAACAATTCCCCATTAAATTTCTTTAATTCTAATTTGGGTAACGACATGCATCGCTCCCTTCTGTTGTTTGAAGATGAAGAAACTGATGCATCTTCATTTAATAATCGATTGACTGTGCTCTTAATGATATTGAATTTAAAGGTATATTCGTCAGCTAGATCAATTTCTTTATTTAAGGCTTTATCAGCTGCGTTCGACCGCATAAATCGAAGTGCGTTGTTTCTTAAGCTTTTTAATATTCGAGTTTCCTCCAAGTTTATCAATTGCCTTAAATCTCTTTATGCGGATTCATCTGCGGCTATTCGTGGTAAGAATGGGATTTCAGAATTTTTTCCCGTAGGTTCTGGGGTTAGACAGGGATGCGTTTTAAGTCCTATTTTGTTTTCTCTCTTTTTGGATGATCTTCCTGACGAGCTTGAGTGTGGAATCCGTATCGGAGGTGTAACCATTAAGACTTTAATGTATGTGGACGACGTGGTTATTCTCGCCGAAAGCCCGGTTGCTTTACAAAGAAATATTAACATTTTGGCAAAATATTGTGATTTATGGAACCTTTCACTTAATCTCAATAAATCAAAGATAATGGTGTTCCGGAGGGGTGGACGCTTATCCTCTTTGGAGAAGTGGTCTTTTAATGGACAACCTATTGAAGTTGTAAATACTATAAATACCTAGGAGTAAATTTAACACCTGGCCTTTCCTTCAATAGACACTTTATGGAGAAAGTATCCGCTGCAAAATATGCTCTTAATAGTCTTTGGTCTGGATTCATTTCGCAGAATTCGTGCCTCTTTCGCACAAGTTTTACTTTTTTAATTCTGTTTGTCGGTCTTTGGTATCCTACGCTGCGCAGGTATGGGGTTATCATTCTTGTGATTTGCTGGATAAATTTCAGCGTTTCTTATTAAAAAATTATTCGCATTTCCCGCAGTTACCCCAAATTACATTTTGCATTTGGAAACTGGCACTGACCCATTGGAATTGTATATTTTAAAACTTCATTTTAAATATTGTATTAAGGTGTTAAACTACCCATCTTATCGCCTTCCTCGAAGACTTGCTCTCGAGACTATTAAATCCAATTCGTCTTGGTTCAGTAAGTGGATTGCTCTTTTCGATAACTATCTTGTCTCTTTTGACAGTTCTTTGGAAGCTATTTCATCCTGGGAGGATCAGCTATGCAAGCTGCTTGATAAAATAAAACTTGGTCATTTGGAGGAGTTTGAGAGGCGTGCGCTTCAGTCCAACCGGTTTCAACTTTATGCTCAACTTAATCATAGAGCCAGTCTTTGTAGCCTATCTTCAGATGGTTCAAAAGGATGGTCTCTCCGTGATTTGAGATGGATTTTTAAGTTAAGAGGAGAACTTTTATATCTCAATCACGTTCCCTGGCTTGAAAAAGAAGTTGAAATATGTTCTCTCTGTAATTTCCGGAAAACTGAAGATATTTTTCATTTTTTGGCTGAATGCTCCATACTCTCTGATCTCCGACTCCGGTATCTTGGACAGCGAGTTATATCTGGTCCTCTTCTCATCACCTTACTTAATAGTTCTGGCTCTGATTGTCGCTCCCTTGTCATGTTTGCGCGCCATGCCTGGACTTATCGGTATGAATTAGTCCTTGAATTTAATTTTTAATTAGGTTCCCTTGTTCTTGTGAATTTACTTATTCTTTCTCTCCTCCTTCTTTACTTAGAAAATTGTGATTTTTCTTTCGCAGTAACTAGCACAGTTATTATTGTCATCGTTTATTTTTTCCCATTACTCATTTGTTTGTTTCCTTTCCTGTTGTTCTTGCATTAAAATTATATTTTTTTATTTATTTATTTTTTTTCACCCTGTATCTATTTACTGATTAGTTATATATCTATAGAATACATTATGATAGAAATAAATTATACTATTTTTGTATTAATTATGTATTATTTGTAAATTAATAATGATTTGTATAATTTTTTTCTCTCACTCTCGCGAATTTACTTTCTGTAAGTTTCTTTAAAATAATTAGGCTTGAATTTTGAGTTACTTAAGTCTATTAGCATTTTTAAATCTTAATTATTATTAAATCAACTTAATAGTTTTATTTTCAATTCTTCCATCCTCGACTTTGGCTTCGACCTCGGCTGACGGATTACTACAAGCTATAAAGTGTTATTATTCTTTTATATTTATGTATATATATATATTTAAAAAATTAGCTTGTTTTGTTTTTTTTGCTCTTTTGAATATTTTCTATTTGTAAATGAAGCACTATTATTAAGGCTTTATCCGTAGTATTTTCGTCATTACTGATTCTCTCAAAATGTCTGCGTTCAAGAGTGCAAGCTTATTAATTTTGATTTCCAATAATTCCAATTTCGCATTTACTTCATCTATGTTCACTTCCTTTTCTTCTAAATTTTTCATTAAAACATTATAGCCTCTAGTAATTGCTGCTCTAAGTGGGCCTCTATTTTTAATTAGCCCTTCGAGATAAGCTCGGTGTTTTTATTTTTGCCACCCATAATTTCTAAGTAAATTAAATGAAACAAAAAAAAATCTACTCACAATTAAAGAAGTCCTGTAACGGTCGCCAAATGTTTAAAAATAAGTGTGGACAAAAGTTGTTTAGGACTAATTTCATATATTCAAAACACTGGCTATAGTTTCTTCAAAATGCAACTGAACCTTAATTAAAAAAATACAATTCAATAGAAAGATAAACTTCACCTAACATAAAACAGTTCTAAATATGAATAACAAAATATAAAAAAAATCAATAGTTCCTAATGTCTCAAAAATAAACACACCACAGTTCTAAGAATATAATTTCTCTAACGGTAGAAAACCTTCTATCCCTCCAAGCTCATACCTTTCACAGGTTACCAACGTTTTTGTTTCTGTGGGGGGGCTCTTACTAACCCGATTCTTCACGTTTCATTATATCGAGGTTCGCAAATAATGACTCGAGGGCCGTTCTCGAGAATTTTTGTTTATTTAAAGATTTATATAAAAGTTGCTTGACTCAAGTTCAACATACCACCCCGTTTGACCAGACAAAAACTTACTTTTACAATATTATCTTACCAAACGGACTATTTTAAATAATAATATATATATAAAACAGGGCTCTTTTGACTGTTGCGAAAGTTAAATATTTTGTCCATAATATTTGAATACGATTAGAACTAATTTTAATCAGTATTTCTAGAAAATTTAGTAGTTTTTTGTCCATATTTATGCAGTAACTTACCAAAAATTGTATTTTGTTTTATTGATTTATTGCTTATACATCTTTACTATGTACCTAGTAGATTGTTTGCTCGTCAGACTGCATTTATAGATTGTAAAATGTTACAATTGGTTCCCAAACCATGAAATAAATGATAACGATACTTACTAGCAAATTGGGAACCAACCTTTTTTGAAGCTTCTTTTAGACTGTTAACTGTAGCAAATTTATAACTTATGGCCATATTGAAAAATGTTTTAACATATTTTACGCATTTATGACGTCTGCAATTGAAGAATTACAAAAAATTACAATGTAAATCATGGAGGAAAAATTATGAAATTATTCCAAAATAAAGCGGGCGTTTTGGAATTGATGAAAGTAGAGTTAACCTTGTCTGCCGTTGTTTTCTAAATAATGCTTCGTACAGGTCATCTTTTAAAGTTCTCATTTCATTGGTTGTATGAGGAATCATGGTCGAGACCATTCCCCACCAGAGATACCTCTCTAGAAATGTCAAAACAGATATTACTAATTAAAAATCTAATATAATATTAGATTTAATGTAAGAAAATAGAATTATAATAACATATACATTCAGATAAAAATAATATAAGAATCGGCAAACACTGCAGATAAATGGTTAGTTGAACTAAGCAAAGGTGTCCCACCCCAAGTGGGGTTACTAATTCAACTCAGGTCTTTTATACTAAGACAGACTCATTTTATCTTTAATACCTTCAATTAACTACTGAATGTTTTATGTAAATAAAAGTCTTTTGCTCTTAGTGTTTGATGTCTTATTAGAAGAACCCAACGGGTTAACCTATTTATTACAAGAGGCATTAATTAAATTCCTCAAAGGAATGAAACTGTACATTGCCCTCCCAAAGATTTGAATTCTATTATTGCAGGGACGCCAAACAAAAAACATTTAGTAACCGTTATGACCTACTTAGTGTCCGCTGAATCAAGTGAGGTCTAGAAAGAGGATGCCATGAGTTAAAATTAAAAAAAAATAATAATAATAATTGATGTCTAGTTAGTTATTTTTTTTTGTATAATATGACAACACATAGAGTATATATAAACTGCTCATAAAGAGAAAACTTCACAGTGTTATCTCCTATGATGTCTTCATAGAACACCAATCTAAAACTATTTGGCGAAATGCCTGACTGTTTTTATGCTTAGCCGTGCTTAACGGACCCATTCCATCATCACAAGTGTGAAGGAAATATAGATATTAGATTTTAATGAAATTTTGTTTGAATAAATGCCAAATCTTTTAAATGTATAATCTGTTTATTTTTCTATTTTGAAAAGTTTTAAAAATTAATTGAAAATATTTGCCTTTTCCTTCAATGCTAAAAAAAACAAAACAAAAACTGACGAAACAAAACGAATTACTCAATTCCTACGGTTCTGAATAACATTTGCTTAAAGGTCTAAAACTTTATTTCCCTGATTGCCCATCTGTTCCATTATTCAAATCTGTTGATGTATTTTAATTGATACAACGGCAAAAGCTTCTCAGAGTCAACTACAACCAATTATTTTGGATAACAGTAATAGAACTTAATTGTGTACATAGTTTGCAAAGTTTATAGAAATTCACTGAAGCCGTTTCCAAGAAAATCGTAAATAAAGTCATTCCAATTAATTTATTTTCTTTCTCATACTTTGGAACATATCATCAGAGACATTTTCTGTGATAACCTGCTTCATTTTTGCGTTCGCCTATCTTCAGGATGCGTTTTTCAGTCAGTATGATAACACAGACTTGTACAGAGCAAATTCAGTTTACACACTGTAACTTTGTGATAACACTGATGATGTGACATGTGATGATAAACTGTGTGTAAACTGAATTTGCTTTGTGCAAGTCTCTGTTATCACACTGTCTGAAAAACGCATCCTGAAGATGGGCGAACGCCCGAAACTGGTCGATGGCTATCTCGGAAAATGTCTCTGATACTTTCCAGCTCTGCGGAACCAACCACCACAACATTTATAAACATATTTAAATCTTCTCTGAACTATATATAGAACTTATATTTTGAAATAGCTCTTCACTTAATATACTCGTACTTACCCGATCTTAAAAAGTATTTGCACTTCTAATGTTCACATTTTTCCAGAAAAATTTACTCCCTATTCCCAATAATGCTATTTCAGTACACTTATATCAGCTGGCGAAAGAATGAAAATTAAATATTTGGTAAAAATGCCGACTTTTAAGGATAGACTTTTTACGTCAAATTTTGAGACTTGTAATATGAAGAAGACGTTGAATAGTTTCAACCAGATTTTTGTATTGTATAAAAAGTTTTCTGAATAATAACTCCTCCCCCTCATTAGTCCACTTTTCCTCATTTCATAAACTTCATTTCTAGCTAATTGTAAATTGTTAAAGTTGGAAATATCAATAAACAACGAAAAAAGATTTACTGGCAGATCAATTTCTTGAAATAAATCTGCGAATTAAGTTCAAATGAGCATATAGCGTGACACATAGCAACAATGCTACATGTCTGTCGTCGGTTTATAAAAATAGAGAATAATATGATTCACCTATATCTATCATTTTTTTTTTTTGTTTATCCCAACTGAACTGATATCATATAAAAAATATTATTTAAACCAAAAAATATCAGGAAAGTAGGGACTTATTTTTTGTTCTATGATGTTTAAGAAGGATTATAATTAAATCTATGATCAAAGAGTGAACTGGGAGAGGGTGTCCTCAAGGTGGTTGTTTCTCACCAAAGCTATTAACCAGGATGAATTCATCGGGATTCTATGTACAGGCAGATGCCGATGATGGTGTTATTTTATTGATGAGGCGATGTCTGACTACTATCTCAGACTTAATGCAAAGTGCCCTCAACATGGTATATGATTGGATTCAGGATAAGAGTCTTTCAATTAATCCCAGTAAGACCCAGGTGATTTTATTTACTAATAGGAGGAAGATCGTAGGATTAAAACCTCCTAGGTTATTAGGAACTTCTGTTCAGATTTGCAAATCGGTGATTTCTTGGGGTGGTTCTTGACAGTAAATTAAATTGGTCGAAACATGTTAAGGCACAGCATCAAAAGGCAATTATTTCCTTTTGGCAATGTCGAAGAATCGTAGGTAAAATTGGGGGATTACTCCCAAGATGATGTTCTGGATTTATGGTATGGTTATTAAATCTAGGTTGTTATATGCGGCTGTGGTATAGTGGCGTCGCATTGAGATAAGATCCGCTAGACTGCTGCTTGAGGATATTCAACGCTTGGCTTGGCAGGCGGTGACCGGTGCGATGCGGACCACGCCTACAGCTGCAATGGAGACTTTATTGGGAATTCCTCCGCTCTTTGTAGAGGTGAAAACTATGGCAATAAAAGCCTGTTGTAGAATTAAACAGGCAGGTTTTTGGCAGGGTAAGCGATATGGTAACTCTACCATTCATCGCGAGATGCTTTTGAAGGTTCCTTTTACAGGTTTTCCTTCTGATAGAATGTTGAAGACTTTTGTTTTCGAGCATTCTTACAGTGTCATTACCATCTAGGGAAGATTGGTCAGGATTGGTCCGTCTGGTGTGATACCTGATAATTACTTCCGGTGTTACACAGGCCTCCGGATCCAGAATGGATGGTAGGTCTTAGAGCTTAGGTTGGTAGAGCTTAGGCTATTTTCGCTTAAGGTTATTGTCCGATTTATTCGGACTGCGGTGAATCTTAGATGGATTAGATCCGGGTCTTGATTTTTGTTCTAGATCCGGTTTGTTGTTGTTTTTCTTGGGGTAGCTGTTCACGTCTGGAGCTGCGGTCTATTTTGAGACCGGCCTATTTTGGGAATTTTTGGGAATGAGGAGGTGGATAGATTTGCCAAATAGGCTTCCAGACATGGACAGCTTCTCAGCATTCATCCTTATGGATGAGCTCAGTTGGTTTTCGCAGTACAAATGTCATCGGGGGTCCGGACACGCACATTAGTGAGGACGTGCTGTGTTTTTCACAGGAACTCTCTAGGCATCTGGGTGGATCTCTTACTGGACATTATGGTTTAAGGAACATCTCACATAAAAGGGCGTATGCCGGATCAATTTTGTAGGAGTCTGGAGACAGAGGGGGTTTCCTCCTCCCATCTTATGACTGAGTGAGCGAGGGGGTTGTGAGGAAATTGGTTCAGGACTTTGGTTCGGAATAGGATGCCTGTGGAAGAGCTTAGGCTATTTGCGTTAAGGTTATTGTCCGATTTATTCGGGCTGCGGTGAAACTGTTTGATGGATAGATTCCGGGTCTGGATGTTTGGTCTAGATCCGGTTTGTTGTTGTTTTTCTTGGGGTAACTATATGGGCCCAATGAGCCTTTGGATAACGTAGGGTTTGGTCCATCCCCACAGACAAATAAAATAATAATAAAAATAATAATAATAATAATGATCAAGAGTGCAAGAGATGCAATGCAATCGAGCGACAGATTATTGGGGGCTGCAAATTTTTACAAATGTAGATTAATTAATAACTAATTAGTTCAAAAGAAATTTTTAGAAAATTATTATAATTATTTGGCGCCTTGTTCAATCAATTACTAACAATTGAGTTTTACAATTTCTATTTTTGCTTTCACGAATGAAACAGTGCAATGTTATATTTTGAATAACATTATTAAAAATGTATTAGAAACAGATAATAAGAAATTCGTAAAAGATTCATATATGTGTTTTACTTTCTCTTACTCCCTGGTCAGAGGAAGTATTGTAATCGTGTCAAATTTTCGAAATCGAGTTTTCACTGGATATATTCGTTTTGAGGTCCCCTGTCCTAATAATAGATAGGTACGAAGAAATGTTTTCTTTTTCTCAAACATCGAATACAATGTATAAAGATTGTAAATTTTATTACGTTTGTGTTTAAAGTTAGATATCTTTTGATTTTTATAAACTCGTAAAATTAAATCTAGTAACAGCGGAGGAGAAAATGAGAGATAATTCACGTTACTTCGTAATAATGACGCTATTTGCACATTCCTGATTTATCAGCATCTGGATTGCCAGGATGATGTTAAGACTTTAGAATAAATAAATAAAAAGAAATCATGTCAGGGTTAATTAGTACACTGAGGTCGTTATTTATGAGTAATAATCAAACAACAGATTAAAAAAATATGCAGACCAATAGATAACAAAAGAAGATTAATTTATTTTTTGTTTTAGATAATTCTTATCTTTTCACAGAAGTTCAATGAAAAAGAAACAAATAAAAATGACAAGAGGTCATTGTCATATTTTAGTATGTTCCCGCTTCAGATTTTGTAAAATTAATAGACGACAAGACTACAAGGAAAAAAAAAAACAGACAGCATTGCAATTAATTTTTTAATGTAAAAAGTTTTCCAAGTTAATAAATCCAATTAAAAATTGTGCCAATTATATATCGTTCATAAAGTTAAAAATATCATGCTAAGTAAGTTTGTTTGACTATTTCACAGGTCTTGAATAAACTAAATTGACTTGTTTTAAATTAAGTCTAAATTAGTTTCAGAAATAACACACTTAGTTTTCTTTAATTTCCAAATCATGCGATAAAAAAAATTAAATAATCTAAAAACAAAATCTCATTTAAGGTATTTTACAAACAATTAATAAAATTTTAGATCAATTTTTTATTTCCCTATTACTATGTCGCACACTAACTATAAATATATAGGACTGTTACTTTGATTTGAAAGATTTTTCAGAATGAATGGATCTTAGGAGGTCTAGAAGAGGTGTGGCGTTAAACCATACCCGTATCCACACACGTATCCATAACCAAGCAACAGGGAACAACTTTTAGATCGCTTTACGTTGTTCCAAATGAAGCAATTGACTCTATTAGAACAACTGAAGTCTTTTCAGTAGCGGGAACAGAGTTGCTTTATCGAAGTAGCAGAGTTTATTAAAAGTAGCAGAAGTTGATTATAATAAAATATTATTAATGACGCTGATTGATATGAGATTGGATTAGCTGTGGAAATACATATAATTGGGAGGTTTGAAAAAGAAATTGTTCGAGTGCAGTTGTTGTATTCAACTTGATTAATAATGATCAAGTGTGATGGCTAAATGTCATTAATAATAAGGGTGTTTTTGTACTATTTGAAAATAAGGATTAATAAACTGCAGATCGAACTATTCTGTTAGAATTGACCGAGAATCTACCCCACACTCTAACAGGACCGATGAAGGAAAAGGAAAAATATGATTTAATGTCGGAACAAATCATTGATGGACATATATACTTTATGTAGATACCTAACTAGTTCGAACTTGAATTGAATATCCGGCATGTTTTTTTTTTAAAATTAAATATATACCCACTTGTTTACTGCACCATAATCCCCTGCTAATGATTGAAAAAACAGCTATATTTTTTCTAACAAGTTTATTCCAGATAAACGTGTCAGGTGTTTCTACCCATCTTCAGTGTCTTTAACAATAAGTGACGTTGACATTAATCTTTTACTTTCATACCAGAACACAATATTATTTAATTGACACTTTCGTATAAATATTGTGTATTTTCATGAATGTAAAAGATTAATGCCAATTACACAATATTTTCGAGAAAATAAACACGTCGTGAGAAAAGATAACTGTTCTTTTATCAACAGCAATAACACAAACATTAATAATTGTAACAACAGCAACCCAAAAGTTACTCTAAGTTACTTCGGTAGATATGCGATATCTTTTTCTATAATGCCATTTCATTACAATGCACTGTCCATACCTGGTGAGAAATAAAGGAACTAAAAAAAAAAATCCATTTTCTTAAAAATTTGAAATCTATTCTACGAGTATGAGAATCAATCTATTTCTATGAGGGTTGCATAACCTAATTAAATCGGATGAATGTTTTACACTAGATTTTGGTTTTCCATTATAATTCTTAATGTTATAAAAATATTAATTTGAATCTGAGAATAAGAGATATACTTAATAAATAAAAAAAAAACTAAATAATAATAGAATGTGAAAAGAAAAAAAAAAATATGACCAGCCATAGATCATTTTATAGATCATACTTACTACTAGAACTATTTTTGTTATAAAATCTCAAACATTAGCCAAAATTCCCATTTCTATAAGATTTTCTATATATTCCTTGCCACAAACTAATTTCAATAAAAATTACAAAATATTAATATATCAGAACTGTTCCAAATTTAAATACCTAACTATCATGATTGCACATAGAAGAAAATATTTATTATTAGAAACAATACTTTCAGAACAAAAGTTAGGATTTATCAGAATATTGATAAAGAAGTTCTGGATATTTATTTAAATTCTTAAAAATCTTGTTTGAAACACTCACACCATCCCTCTTAATACATTTATATATAAAATGACTTTTTTACTTCTCTTACTCCTAGTAAGTGGAAAGTATGTAATCGTGTCAAAATTTTCGATATCGCGTTTTCACCTGAAATATCCGTTTTGAGGGTCCCCTGAGTCAAAAAGGAGTTTTTAGCAACGGTGTCTATGTTGTGTGTGTGTGTGTGTGTGTGTCCGTGTGTGTGTGGTGTGTGTATGTATGTATGTATGTATGTGAAAAGCATAGCTCAAAAATGGAAAACCGTAGAAAGTTGAAACTTGATATTCCGTTTAGTTATCACCGTGGGATCTGACACTACGTTATCTGTCAAAATTCCTCAACCGGAAGTACCACTTTACTAGTTGGATTTTTTACTTTTTTGCGATTTTCTCAAAAATGGCTCCGACGATTTTCTTTAAACTCGAAACATCAACCACACATACAAAGAGCTACAACTTTTATTTGAAACATTTCTCCGGGAAAATGCTCTGAAGGGCACTTTTGGGGGAGGGGTGGGGTTAGGTTTCCATCTAAAGTGCTATTTCAGTTTATTTCACAATTCTGTCATCTAAATAATGTTAATTAGAATTAAATATGTTGTTGAAATTCCGAGTTTGAAAAAAATCGGATAACCGGAAGTGCGTTTACTTTACCACTTTACTAAATGATTTATTCACTTTTTCAAAATTTTCTCAAAAATGGCTCCGACGATTTTTATGAAACTTCGTATATAAACTAAACATGCAAAGATCTACAACTTTTATCTAAAACATTTCTCTGGGAAAATTCTTTTAAGGGCACTTTTAGGGGAGGGGTAGGGTTAGATTTTCATCTAAAGTGCTATCCTAGTTGATTATACAATTCTATCATCCAAACATAATTAGTTAGAAATAAATAGATGGCTGAAATTCCGAGTTTCAAGAAAATTAGTAAACCGGAAGTGCGCTTTTACTGAACAGTTTTTTCAGTTTTCGACGAATTTCATTAAATTTGGTACACAAACTATAAAATTTGTCAATTATCATTTTGAGAACTGGAGTAAGAGAAAGTTGTGTGAGTGTTTCACACCAGATTTTTTAACTTCAAATATTGCTAATTTTTCTACATAAATATTGCACTGGTGAGGGGACAAGTGCTAACTTTCAACCCAGGCAGGTAGAGAATGATTACATTGTGGTGAGCGCCAATAACATTGAACAAACACATTTGCATTTTAACGTCTTAGATTCTTTAGAATCACATTAAAACAATTTTTTTCAAAAAAATAAGAATAAAAATAAAAGTGATAGATTTATATCTGTGCAGTTCGTAAAGTAAATTGTGCAAGTTTAAAGTAAATTGTTAAAGTCGTTTACAAGTAAAACTCAATAATCTATTCTATAAAATCACATTACCGCTTAAACAATTTTCTTGAAATTTGGAATTCTAGCATTGCTTCCACAGTATATTAATATTGGGGCGGGTGTTAGTGTAGTGGTTATAAGCATGGACTTTTAAGTGGGAGGACCACAGTTCGAGTCCCGCATATAACTGCTAAATTTTTATATTGGTATGAAAAATGTTAAGAATAAAGTAGGTGCTTCCGCCCCCGTCCACGACACTTAATTTGGTTGTTGGACGTTAAGCCCGCCTGAAAAATACTACTTATATTAATATTATGTAGGTAGTGGAACCCTTCAATGTGCTGATGTGCTTTAAGGGACATAGTTTAACACTACTCTTCCCCTGGAATACCCTAAAAAAATCAATTTTTCCGGAGAAATATTTCAACTAAATGTGATTTATAGTAAGTGTAGATAGTATAAAAAATTTAAATAAAATCTTTGGAGCCATTTTTGCAAAAAAATAAAACAAAAAGTATTCAATAAAGTAGAACTTCTGATTGATGAATTTTGCCCGAAAACTTCGTGTCTGATGTGATCTTACTAAGTACATAAACGGAATATTAAGTTTAAGCTTTCTGAGATTTTTCGTTTTTCTGATATTTTCTTCACACATACATACATCATCAAATTCGAATTTTTTCGTAATCAGGGGACCTCAAAACATGTTTTTATTGTGAAAACACAATTTTCAAAATTTGACACAATGGCAATACTTCCTCTTACCAGATTAGATTAGGTGCAGGGGGGGGGACTCAAACACAGGCACTGCAGCCTCCCACTGAGGCTTATTGTGCCAACCCCTCGAAACCTAGTAGAGGAAGCCCCCCCTTCTTCATGAGGTCCAGAACCTACCCCACCAGTCCTTCTTGGAGTACGATTTCCTCCGGTCTCAACGTGCCGAAGATCTCGTACCTAATCCGCCGATTGCAATGCAATCAAACAGCAGGTGAGAAGCCGTCTCCTCCTTCTCCTGACACAGTCTGCACAAGGTCTCTAAATCTACCAATCCCACCTTGTGCAGATGTTTCTTGAACTGCCATGTCCAGTAAACAGGCCCGTTATCAGAGAAGTCTGATACCTGCTTAGACCCAGGGTGTCTGTGGTTCTTCTTCTACTCAGCTCTAGCATGACCATTTTGCCGTGTTTTGCCGCCAGTGACGATTATGCTCTCGCGGAGTTTATTCTCTCAGAGACGCCCTCGCCAGGCTTTTGGCTATTCCCAGAATAGGTTCCGGCCCACAGAAGGGAGTATTCGCTCCCTCCCTGGCCAGTTGGTCGGCTATTTCATTACCTTTAATCCCCTTATGCCTCGGCACCCATACTAGCCGAACTTTGTAGTGCCAGAATAATACTTCTAGGGAGTCTCTACACTCCCTGACCAGGAAAGAAGTAATTCTGAATGCCCGAAGTGCATTCAGCGCAGCCTGACGGTCCGAGAAGATGCATATCTCTCTATTCCTAGAGCCCATACGCAAATTCTCCTCAGCACAGATCGTTATTGCATAAACTTCAGCCTGGAAAACCGTGGAGTATCCACCGAGGGGCCTCGCAATGCGTACCTCCGTCTTAACTTCATATATTCCGGCTCCAGTTCCGCAGGCCATTTTGGACCCCTCCGTGAACCAGGATCCCCCAGTTTGGCCCCGTTTTTTCCAACATTTGGCCCATTCCGATCGTGACGTTAATATCACTTGGAAGGGGAGCTCAAAGTGAAATGTTGGACAGCACTCCTCCCCAGCCATCCTAAAGATAGGGCCAGGGTCAAGCTTCTGAATAATGTCCAAGTGCTTGGCTAGGGAGCTTCTTTGCTTCCATTGGCCATTATTCTCCGATTGCTAGGAATAAGAGGGAAGCAAAAAATCTGATGTCATACACTCACACAACTTTCTCTTACTCCTACAATACAATAATTATACATAAAATACAAATTTCTTTGAATTTAAAATTTAGCTCATTTGTCCTAATATAAATACAGACGTGGTGGGGAAGTACCAAGCTACTAACCAAAGCAGGTAGAAAAGTGAAGAGTACGCCAATAGAACTAACCAAATATATTTGAAATTTAACGCCCTCAATTACACAAAACTAACTAAAATCAACTTTTTTAAGAAAAATATTTCAAATATAAGTGATTAGGTTTACATCTATGAGGTTATCATTCCATGTTTATAGGAAATCGTTGTAGCTGTTTTCGAGAAAATTCCAAAATCTTTTCTGTAAAGTCGCACTTCCAGTTAGCCGATTTTCCTTGAATTTGGAATTCTTCGAATGTATATTAATATTATGTAGGTTGTAAAATGTTAAGTTATACTGTTAACTGAAGTATCACATCATACTAAACCATAGTGTAGATACGAGGGTAAGTCAAATATAAACCGGACTTCTTCTTAGTGCCTCATCAGGCCGTCCCAAACAAGATCGGTTTTGCTTGTCTCTGTCCTGTCGGCAATTGTTTATCTCTGTTTAATCGGCGATTGTTTATCTTTGTTCTGTTGCCAGTACAGCCATGACTGAGCAAGAGGTTACATCGCGCGTTGCGCAACGTATTATTGCTAACGTTTTTAACTAACGAAGGTGTTAAACAAACGGAAATTTTCGACTCGATTGCAAGCACAGTTTGGTGAAGGTACCCTTTGTCGGACGGACCCATGATTGGGCTAAGAAGTTTAAAGGTGGACGTGAAAGTGTAGAAAAGCAAGGTCACGATCGACGCCCAAGATCAAGTGTCACAGATGACAACATCCGTGCAGTATTAACCTTATTGAAGGTGACCGTCGCGTAAAAATCGATGAAATCGCTTCAGAGATAGGAATCAGCCATGGAAGTGCTTATACAATAATCACATAGCATCTTGGCTTCACAAAAGTCTGTGCTCGATGGGTTCCGAAGTTACTGACCACAAATCAAAAAGAGGTCAGATTGCAAATCACTGAGAGACTTTTGAATCAATTCCGGCAGGAAGGGGAGTTGTTTTTGAGGCGCATTGTGACATGTGATGAGACGTGGGTGCATCACTACAGGCTGCAATCAAAAATGGCGAGTAAGGAGTGGCGAAAAAAAGATGAAGTATTCCCTGTAAAGGCAAAAACCCGTCTCTCTGCCGGAAAAGTGCTCGCGACTGTTTTTTGGGGCAGTTTTACACGATCGACTCGCACAGTGAATTCCGTTTACTACTGCCAGCTGTTGGAGTCAGCGAAAGCCGCCTACAGAACCAAAAGATGGGGTATTCCAATCAGAGATATCATCCTCCTTCATGACAACGCCACGTCTCACACGGCAACTTTGACAAAGGGACAAATTGGTCGAACTGCATTGTAAAACTCTTGAACACTCTCCCTAGAGTCCAGATTTATCTCCCTGTGACTACATTTTGTTGGGCCCTTAAAAGAAGCACTGGGAGGAAAAAATTTGAAAACGATCAAGCTGTCGAAGATTTCGTGCGCAATTAGCTGATGAGTCTACCTCAAAACTTCAGGGATCTTCAAGCTTCTAAAACGATGGGAAAAATGTGTAGAGTGTAAAGGAGACTATGGTGCAAAATTTTAAATATGTTTTTTGTAATTTCTTATCATAAATAAATATATACAAAAAAAGTCCGGTTTATATTTGACTCACCCTCGTAATATATGAAGTTCAATGAAAATCGTTAGAGCCGATTTCATAGATAGTCTGTTAATATAGACACCGCACACATATACACAAAGCAGACCATTGGTTAAAAATATTATTTCAAAAAATTGGTACGATCACAATACTTCCTGTTACTGGGAGTATGAGAAAGTAAAAATTAACAGAGAATCCAGGTGAATCTGTAAAAAAAAATCCCACGAGAAATCCCTAGGTATGTATTCCCACGAAATGATCTAGCTGGGAACAGTGATCAAGGGTTAGTTTTGTGGGAACTATTAGATAAAAAAAAAAAAACATTCTAATAACTTTGTTACTGACGTCATCTTACTATGACTAGTTTGTGACCGCTTATTCAAAGTTTCTCTCACACTATACGATGATGTGAACATAATAAAATACCCTTACTCTTGGAAATGTTGGTTAGGGGCGTGAGAACTATGGCCACGGTTTCACTTAAGCGAATCTGACAAATTATCAGATCCTTCATATTTTATATAGATAAGTAGATAGATAGATAATTGCCTTCAAATTATTTGTACATATGAATGCATTACAAGGCTCATCATTACATAATAAATATAAAAATATATAAAATTAAAATGATTATCAACAATAAAAATGTTTCAAATAAAAGTGATAGGTTTGCTGTGCTTTACCTACGCATACCAAGTTCAAAGAAAATCCTTTTAATGTTATCATCAAAATTCCAAAAAATATTGTATAAAGTCACATCTCCAAATTAACTGATTTTTCTTCAAATTTGGAATTCTGACAATGCTTTTAATATAACTTAAATATTATACTTATGTAGGTGGTAGCTCGGTGTAATATGGGTCTTAAAAAAAGGAAAGCTTAATGTTCTTGTTCCTTTAGAAAAAACAAATAATTTTTCTGGAAAAGTATTTCAAATAAAAGTGGGTAAGCATTCAAGTGTGTAGATAGTGTACCAAGTTTGAGAAAAATCATTGGCATTATTTTCGAGAAATTGCGGAAAGCTATAAACAAAAAATCCTCTTACTAGGGTACGAGAAAGTAAAAAGTAATTCCTATTATTTCCAGGCAGCGTCGGTGTTATGGACGAAAGCAAGTATCAAAACATATTATTTTTTACGACATTTTACCCATTATTTTCATAATAATAGAAACCAGCGCCACTATCGGGAATTGAACCAATTACCACTCACAACATCTAAGGATGGCGGTCCTCGCCTGTAATTGTTCGTCAATAATGAATTAATAGATTCAACAATCTTTTATCTTAAACTTTCTCAGTCGTTTCGGCCATCCATTACACTATCCAAAAGTGGATATATTTTTGTTACTATTTGTCTGAAAAATACTTTGATGCTAATTTTGTTTCATCATTACAATTAACAGGCAAGTTGATCAAACTTAATTATTAATAATGCAAATTATTAATTTAACTGAGTAATAATTAGGAACTTCTCCTTTTTTTTTGACACAGTAAGGCCAAAGGATGGTTGTCTATAGATCAGAGTTAATTTCCATACTTTATAACAATGATAAAAGAAATTTGTAAATTATTGTTTTTCTTGACATATAAAACAATATACTTACATAAGGGACAAATGAGGTCAAATTCTTTTTGACCTAGTAATAAATAGATAACAATACCAACGATTGAAGGAATATTTAATTTAAAAGAGAATTACTGATTGTGGAAAGCAAACTTACGGTTCATGTACTTTGATCTATCTTCAACTATTTTTATTATAACTGAAATATACATATATACAAATTTCTATCGAGCATAATTTTCTTTTTATATTTATAAAATGTAGTAAAATGTGGAACTCTATAGCAAGATTCACTTAAACTCACTTATACTGAGTTTCTCATTCTCATTATAGTAACTAGAATAGGTTTGCGTGCAATATACTTATAGTTTTCTCAAACATCTACACGGCATCTATTCTGTAGAAAATACTCAAGACACTGTCATTTAAAGTAATTTTACTTATTGTTTCCTATCAAACCTCTTTTCAATTTCCTCTAATACTCTTCATAGAATCTTATTCCAATAAAAGTTAAAAAAAATAAAGCTTTTTATTTATAAGTGATAAATAAAGTGAACGTTATTCTACTGAAAGTTAATGAATAAAATTGTATTTTTAATTTCTAGGGATTAAAAAACATTTAGATTGAAATTATCACAGTGCTGTCATTTTACAATTCATCTTTCTGGGTACTAAATGAAAGCTAATACTTATTACGTTAGTTTTGGAGGTTCAATTTGGGTAAATAATAAATAAGTACTTGAACGGTTAGGAATTTATTTATTTTTTAAATTAGTAGTTGAAGTTCATAAACAACTTTCTTAACGGCAGTATTGGAACTATGTGTCACATGTGAGTCATATGGAATTATGTGGGTATTTTTTTTGTAGTCTGTCAGCACAACTATTTTTAAGGGTAGTTTGGAAGTGAACTGCACTTAAAGAAGATCACACGGTAACCGACTGCACTATGTAGTTCTCACACGGCGTATCGTGGGAGTGGGGACTGACTATAGCTCTGCCTGCTATGCCATGAAGGCACGGACAAGACCTTGCCACTTCCATACCACACTGACACAATCTATCTAACTACCCATGCATTGTCAAAATACATATTAACCAATTAAAAACACTTAAACATTGGGGCACTAGTTACACAGTAAATAGGTGGGAAAGTCACGACGAAGGTTTCTCTTCCTTCCCGGGTAATACGTGGGAACCTTTAGTAGTTCAGTTCAGATTCAATTTTTTTTTTTTTTTCAATGATTGTCTGTATGTGATCACTGTGGACGTGAGAATTTCAAATATACTGGACTATTATCACTATGGGATGGTTTATTTATTTATTATTTTTAATTAAAAATCAACCTTTGACCTTCTAATAAATATGACATGCAGTTTATTAACTGCAAATATTTACAGACAATAGTTTGTGTGTTTATATGTGTGTCATGTTGATATCATATGTTTGGATAACACGAGAGGATCCGACAAGTTGGTTCCATCAAAATCAAGTAAAATTGAACCACCACTGTGCTTCCTGTTTTTTTTCAATTTTTTTTTGCGATTTTCTCCAAATGATAACGACGATTTTATGAAAATTTGAAATGTTTATTACAAATAAAAAAGGTGTATCACTTTTATTCGAAACATTTTTGTGAGAAAGATTGTTTTAAGGCTAGTACGTACTGGGATTCTTTGAATCGACTCATGTTGCGACCCTGAATCTGCGCTGCCCATTTTTACTTATTGATAAATAAAGTGACCTTTATTCTACTGAAAATTAATGAATAAAATTGTATTTTTAATTTCTAGTGATTAAAAAACATGGACAAAAGGTTGTTTGTTTATGTGTGTGTGCCA
Source organism: Triatoma infestans (assembly GCA_011037195.1). Lineage (NCBI taxonomy): Eukaryota > Metazoa > Arthropoda > Insecta > Hemiptera > Reduviidae > Triatoma > Triatoma infestans. Next base: position 8,758 of record JAAEAF010001668.1, on the reverse strand, counting down.
TGTTGATATCATATGTTTGAGTAACACAAGAGGATCCGACAAGTTGGTTCCGTCAAAATCAACCAAAATTGAAATACCACTGTGCTAACTGGTTTTTTCAATTTTTTGCGATTTTGCAATTCATGTTTAGGCTCTGCCCGGACTCAGCCCCGATTCAAATGAATCGTGTCCACATCAAGATTCATTTGCGTGAGTCCTTGCCCAAACAATGCGGAAGAACTTGGCTAGGCGGTGATTTCTATAGCCCTTTTTGCTTTAATTAATAAAAATAATAGAACTTTAAAAAGAAAATGGCCAAAACGATGGTGGGTCCGAAAATTATTTCATGAGGGCAATCAGTACGCGTGTGACTTTTGGACACTTTAATAATGGAAGACGGGATGAGATTTAGAAATTTTCTTCGAATGTCGCCAACCGAATTTAAACTTATTTTGAACAAAGTGGGCCTTAAAGGCTAGTACGCACTGGGTTTCTTTGAAACGACTCTTTGCGTCTGAGGTGAGTCTAGGCAGAGTCCTGAGCTGCGGCGACTCTTGAGTCAATGAATCTTGTGTTCGGCGGGTTAGTATTTCTGACTCTTATTGCGTCCCGGAGATTCTTTGACACAAGTCACACATATGTCTCAGTGTGGATGTGAATCGCAGCCGAGCAGGAGCTCTTTTCATATCCTCCACTGTTGTTTATCGTCTTTTATTAATTTCTCCAACCGCTTTTTTTAATTATGTTGTGGAGCAGTGCTCAAACTTTAAATTTTATTGAGAACTTATATTCGAATCGGTGTTTGTGGGACCCATCTTTCGGAAAGTACAGAAACAAAAATTTATTCTTGAGATTTAGCCTTCAACTTTGTCCAAAATAATTTCGAATTCGGTTGGCGACATTCCAAGAAAATTTCTAAATACCATCCCCGTCTTCCATTTTTAAAGTGTCCAAAAGTCACATGTGTACCATCGTTTTGGCCGTTTTCTTTTTAAAGGTCTATTATTTTTATTAATTAAACTAAATAGGGCTATAGAAATCACCGCCAAGCCAAGTTGTTCCGCCATTGTTTGAGTAAGGATTCACGCAAATGAATGTGGATGTGGACACGATTCATTTGAATCGGGGCTGAGTCTAAACATGAATCTACGCAGCGCGGATTCAGAGTCGCAACATGAGTCGATTCAAAGAGTCCCAGTGCGTACTAGACTTTAGGGTCACAATCTGGGGGGGGTTGTATGATTCTAGATTTCCTTTTAAATAAAATGACACTTTAATTAATAAACTATGATTTCAATATTACGTAATATTAAAAAGAATTAAATAAGTTTTAAAAAGAATTAAATAAGTTCCAAATTAATTTATTAATTGAAAATTAAGATATTGCATAAAGATTTTTTTTTTTAAATAAAAAACGGCCATCATATGAAAACTAAATTATAAATTTATAATCTTAAAAAATTAATAATATTTAATTATCCGCGCTTATAATAAGTTTTGCACATTTTTTGTATGCCCATATTAAGAATATCTGATCAATTTAAAAGCGGAAATCTATTCGAAGAACAATGCAAATTCAAGAAAATTAAAAATTAAAACACTACTTATCTTTAGGGTGGAATGAATTCTTCTGTTGAAAAGGCATGTATCTGGTGGAATTGATATAAGATCAAATTTTATAGTAGTAAAGGATGTCCACAGAACATTTTACTGTAAATTGTACTTTCGAAAGTTGATGAAAGCTTGAAAAAAAAACACTATATTTCAAAGAAACTATATCATTAAATTTCGTCCATATTTATGTAAGTGCTAGCGTTCATTTCAGAGTATGAGCAAAACTTTGGCGTTTAAAATATTCTAAACTATAAAGATTGCAAGTTCATTGAACGACATGAACATTTAGGATTTTATCCCTTATAGTATGCCTCTTTTTATTAATTCTGATCATTTATGGATTTTCCTCCATTGTCAAGATTTGGTTCATAAATTTGTGTTGAAAGTTGAATTCCACTTATAAAGCTCTCTCATAAGACCACAATAATGACAGAAAAAAAATCGTAAACTGGTCAGAATTAAAAGAACTTTTCATATGGATTTTATTGTTTACATTTTGACTCCAACATGAGTGCTGCATATGTGAATTATGAGCAACCCCATATTTCCTTAATTCTTAAGAAGAAATAAAGCATGTGTTACTTGTAATTTGCAAACAATAAACTCCCCTGCAAGAAATAGTATTCAATAAGAAAGACTGTATTCATGTAATGTTAAAAGGGATGCTAGTTTGGAGAATATATTTAAAGAGAAACTGGTACCTTAAAAAAAACTTCTCCACCTTTAAAAGGCAGCAACATACAAAGAAAAGTAACATAACCTACGAAAGCAGATGTTTAAGTTGACCTTCAACAATCAGCCAAACGTTGGAATAAGACCAGTTGTTTCCTCGTATAATTCCAGATGTTTGTCAGACATTTAACGGTTACTAGATACCCTTGCAATATCTAGCCTAGTACATTTTACTTTTTAAAATAAATAAAGGGCACCAACACCTACTTTTGTAGCTAGTCCCTTTTAAAATCTTTTCATATACCTTCATAAAGGATGTAAACTTCAGTATTTTATTTAACATGAAAGAAAACGTAGGTATTGTGATTAAAAAAAAAAAAATAGATTGGGCAGGGCCCAAGCAGACTAAGTGTAAGAAGAAAGAGAGTTATACTAAAATATGTTTGATAATAAAACAAAGTTATTTAATCCCCCCCCAAACATAAAAGCCAATCGCGACCATTGCAGTTAGATAATTGGATCATGGTCATAAAAATGTTTATTATTATAATTATAATATAAACTGCGTTTTTTCCCTCATAATAATTAAGCTAAAATAAAAATGTGATCATAACATTTTTTTAATTATAATCAATTTATTAATATTTTTGTATTAGAATGATTAATAATTTTCATAATTGAAAAATAAATAAAATTGTATATTTTAATTCTCTCTTGCAGATAAACTCAATGGTTGGTCAATCCTCAGTATCTTTCTGTTCACTATGTTCAATTTCTAAGAATATAGGTTATGCGACGTTGACATCAATTTTTTTTTTAGTTTATTCTACTAATTGGTAAATATATTCCCTGTTAATCAGTCAATCAGTCAATCATTCTGAAAATCATTGTTTTCAAATTCCTCATTTTTATTGAATTGAAGGGACCACAAAAAAAAAAGAACCTCATTTTCGAAAATATGATACAAGCACAATAACATCTTTTAAAGCATTAAACAATATATAAATGTAGAAAAAACAGGAAGAATATTTCAACCTAAATATTTTGATATTAATATAATTAAAAAAAAATTCCATTGCCTTCGATAAACAATTTAATTTCCATTATCAGAAATGACGTAAGATTTTTTTGACATCAAATTTATCTAAGATAAATGTTTTATCATTTATCTGGGCACTCAAAAATAATAACAAAAAATTATCAACCAAGGAAAGATTTATTTACACAATTCCCTTTGTTTTGATGTTTTTTTGTTTTTTTTTTAATTGACTATTCGTTTTTCTAATATTTGAACTGATTTATACATATATATTGAAATTTCATTTTCGTAATTATCATGTTCAGTTCAGTAATGTGAAAAATTAATATTCTAATCAATCTGACGACGGTACTTAGTACAAAATTATAAAGAGGAATGTGAATCATTAACTGCGCATTAAACTTTTTGTATGCAGGAAGTGGCAGCCACAATAATTAGGCCTTAATTTGAACCAAGTAAAGTTCAGCATTGAAAATAATTTACGAAGATATAACTTGGCATATTATTGATAGTAACCATAGAGATTTGTTGGCTTAGATAAATAATGCAATCTTTAATTGCTAATATTGTAAGACATATGTATAGTAGATCAGTAATACACACACTTAGGAGGGAAAGAATCTAGGGTGAAACGGTCACTCCACTCACTTCAGTTTCATTCCTCATCCCATTCCTCATAGGAGGGAAATGTTTTCGTAAAATTTAGAATTCTTAACAACACGCTTGACTATTGAATGGGTAGTTGGGTCCGCAGTGATGGACGTGGAAAACAGATCGATCGGTTTCGGGCGATCGTTGATTGACAAAATGAATTACTACAACATGGAAAACATGTTTCGACATTTAGCTGCCTTAATGTCTAGTTGGTGATGGAACAATAAACACATTGTACACATACTAAAGCAATACTACAAGGATTGCTTACCAAAGCTCCAAATTAAGTTAGAAATTCAACCTAAACACTAAAGATCATTACAAATTTTTGGAGAAAAATGTGAAAAAATGAAAACTTCTAGTAATATGGTCATGTTTTGGTAAAATAATCTTCTTCGAAAGCTTCATTATGGATAATTTAGGATTCTTAAACTGGATATTAAGTTTATATTACGTCTAATTTTGGGATATAAGTTTGGACTTTCAGCAATGTTTCGTATATAAGTTATGCCGACACAAATACCGACAACTCAGACACTTAGAAAAGTACCAACTAAATTCTGTATTAGTATTTTAAAATTACTAAATTAAAACTAGTATTTTAATCTAAACACATATTATCATGAGAAAGCAAGATTTGTTTTTATATCAATAAAAGAAAGGAAAACCATTGCCATTTCGGCGCCAGGTTGCCAGTTGCAGCAAGGATAATGTTGAATGTAGTCAGGAGACTGGATGCGAATGCTGTAAACAATCAGAGATTTTTTGCCTAACAGTTTGCTTACTAAGAAAAGTATTTAAAAGCAGTAAACTTTGTTAATCTATCGCCGTCTTAAAGCTACGATCTCGCTTGTTGCCTTCCTGCCTATCCACAGAACTTTAGTCTTGCCCTTGCTTTTTAAAGTACCTTTTGCCCTTGATTTTAAGTACTTTGGAGCCAAAGTTCAAGAACATGGAAACATGGAGTAGGACTCAGAGGTCGGAACGTTGTTTAATATCTCAGGACGGGTTTCCTCTATACGAAAGTGGTTTCCAAAAATACAAGAAGGCCATGTTCAAAAACACCTTCTTTTCAGTTCAACATATTCTAGCGAATCCTAAACAGCAGGCTCGCTCACTTATGAAGTGACAGAGGAGGGTAACAGTCCTATAGGTCGACCCAGGAAGACCTCTGAAGATGCCAACAAAGACTCTTTCGTCAAAAGAGATCTGGATTGATAAAAAAAAAAGGAAGCTAGTTCAAGACCGAAGTAATTGCACCCCGTTTCCTCACACTTAAAATCGGAGGTATTCGGGGAAAGAATTAATTAAGTTAAAATTAACCTGCTTTCATTTTATAGCCATCACGGTTTCGGATTTTTACCCAACTTCAGGATATCTTGATAAACAGAATGGTATCACAACAAACTGCACTAGACAAAATCAAAAGATTGAATGTTCTCAGTGACTGATGTAAATAAAGCAAAAACTATTTATAAAATTATTACAAGATGTGATGAAAAATATTTGTTAGTGACAATAAATAAGTGTAATTTATATTCACCAGAATAGAGAGAAAGAATTTTCGAAAATATTAACATGTTAAGCGCGCATCATCTACTTAAATTCTAGTTATACAATTATTAAGAATTCCAAAACCATTGCAGTAATAGCTATAAAGCGTTACTCAAATCGACTAAATAAATAAAATAAAAACGGTGGCACAGGTTTAAGAATGCACTAGTTTAATTATTGTCTATTCTCATACAAATAAAATTGAAATCAGTGTAAAGCCTAAAGTCTTTAGTAAATTGCAGGCAAATCAACAATACAACTACACTAGTTTCTCATATAATGGTGAAATATCCTTAAAAAGAAAATACTCTCCCACCAAATAGTAGAGGATGTTTCCCACCTAGTGCCTAGTGAACAATGTTTACTATTAGTTCACACAACTGGAAGGTCTTGAAAGTCAAGGGCATATAGTTTCTCTCATGAGAAAAACTAATATCATCACACGGGAACTGCTCACTGAATCTAGCAACATATCATAGCATTCATCATGTATTTACTGTTTTAAAGAACGTGGGAAATAATACGGAGATAGTATCACGAACGTGTGTGTGGAGTGTTGTCAGTCTGGGTTCAATTTATTGACTGACAACAATGATAATGTCTATTAATTCAAGATAATATTCAATGATTGAAAATAAATATTGATCTAAAGAAAACTGTACGTACATTTGTCTGTATTTTTTTTTAAATTGTTTTCTCTGAAAAGCATTAGATGTGACTGATCCTATATATCAGTGATGTGTTTCTATTATAAAAAAAAGTAAATAGAAATATGTGGGAATATCATTAAAATGATTTTTAACTTTCTTTTATTGCTGCAATGTAAGTAATGCGATCATTATTGATCATTTATCAGAAATACAAGTTTTGAGGTTCGATGAATATAAAAAATATATTTCTAGGTAATTCTCTGTGTTTATATGTGTTGGTGAGTATGTTTTGCTTATGTATGGACTGTCTGGATGTTCATGTGTACAAAATATCTGTTCATTGTACAAAAATCGCACAAACACATATTTGATATTTCCAATTTAAGTTGTACTACTACCATGGCATTCTTTGCCAAGATTTCTGTCAAAATGCGTAAGATAGAAATGATATTTCATTTTTTTGTTTCCAGTTTTCACCATTTTCTTTATATTTTTTATTCAATTATATAAATAATGGCCTATCACTTTTATCTGAAACTTTTTTCAGATAAATTTGAATTTTAGAAAATTCTGGAGAATAGATCGTTAAACTTCAATGCAAGACATGGTTTATATTCGGTTCGATATTTGAAAGTGAAGCCCCGAAGTTCTTGATCAAGACATTTTAAGCACGGCCGCTTATCATTTTTAATTAACACTAGAGTTGAAAAACTTTGTTCACATAAACTGTCGTTGAAAATGGGGAGTAGAATTGAAATAGCGTGGTCTAAAATATTTTCCTAACCGAAATCCTAAGAAAGCATCCAATGAAGCTTCGGTAAAGCGTCCCGTCGTTACTCAATTTAATAAATTCCTCTCGAATCTGCAGAGTGAGTGCATCTGCAATTGGTTGCAAAAGGAAATTTGAATCCAATCTAGTTGTGAATTAATTGAATAAAAATATTGGCCAAAATTATTCACCACTTTCGGTATTATTTTTATTGGTATTATTTATTTATTGTACATGCGGTGCGCGGCAGCACACATAGCATTAACATGGCACACTGGTGAGCCATGGCACATCGGTTGCGGAGCACTAATCTAAATCAGCGGTCAGCAACCTTTTAGATATTGCGGGCCAGTAAATTCACAATTTAAAATTTTGCGGACCACTAAAATAATTTTTAAAGGTACGAATTAATACGAGCATTAAATATAATAAACATATATATTTATTTATTTATGTATTAATAATTTTAATAATAAATAATAGTAATACCGATAATAATAAATAATAAATACATATTTGTTACTATTTATATGTGTAATTTTCTAATTTGTATCTATAAAAATTATTGTACGATTAGTAAAGAATAGTATGCTATTCTTTAATAACTTTTATAGATGTGTTTTCCTTCAAAATTCTTACTAAAATTTGATGCTTAATAAATTGTACAAAATTTTTTTTTTTTGTTTTTAACTTTTTTATTGAATATTTACAACTGTTCTATAAGGAACAACAAGTAAATGTGATGTATGAACAATATACAAATGGCGTGATATTCGTGAATGACGGTCATCCAGTGATGACCATCACTAGTCGACCAATTGGTCACGTGGCCAGCGGCGCCTCAGCCGTCTGTGAGGATTAGAAGGAAGTGTCGTTGACGATAAATTTGCAGCTAAAGGGTTAGGATGTGATAGGAGTTTATGATGGAATCTATTGTAACGAGTTTTGGCAAGTTCAGAAACGAATGGAATTTTGAGGTCATTGTGGATAGTTAGATTACTGACAAAAAAGGGTGCATTTAGGATATGTCGGAGGACCTTAGATTGTAGGGTCTGTATTTTGTTAATGTTAGATTGTTTTGCAGTTCCGTAAAGTTCGAGTCCGTAAGTCCATATGGGAGCCAAAAGAGTTAGATACAGTCGTCTTTTATTGTAGAGTGTTAGTTTTGAGCGTTGGTCGAGTAGTCTCTTTAGGAGCTTGTATCTATTATTCAGTTCAATGCGTTTAAGTCTTGTGTGTGGATTCCAAGTAAGTTGCTTGTCCAGGTACAGTCCAAGGTACCGCACATGGTCTGCTGAGGGAATAGGTGAGTTATACAAGTAGACAGGAGCAAGAGTTTTTCGTTTTAGTGTAAAGACTATGTACTTGGATTTCTGTGGGTTGATTTTTATTCGCCATTTTTGAAGCCAGGATTCCAAAGTTTTCAAGTGGGTTTGTAGAGAGCGAACTGCTAGAGTAGGATCAGTATGTGTGGAAAGGATTGCAGTGTCGTCAGCGAAGGTGTAAATAGAGGTATTGGGATGTGAAGGTAAGTCAGCTGTGTAGAGAGTATAGAGCAGAGGAGCTAAAACACTTCCTTGTGGTACTCCAGCAAGAATGGGATGAATAGAAGATTGAGAATTGCCATGAATTACTTGGAAGAATCGGTCTGAGAGGTAGGAGTTAAGAATGAGATAGTAAGTAGTGGGTAGATAGCGCTTGAGTTTGCACAGCAATCCTTCAAGCCATACCCTGTCGAAAGCTTGAGAGACATCTAAGAATACGCCGGCACAGAACTGTTTTAGTTCAAGCGAAGTAGCGATGGTGTCTACAACACGATGAGCTTGC